>JAWQEG010004616.1:0-53747 GCA_033782935.1 Petrolisthes cinctipes | reverse complement strand
CTCTCCTCATTACAAATACACACACACACACTCATACATTCTCTCTCTCTCTCTCTCTCTCTCTCTCCTCTCTCTCTCTCTCTCTCTCTCTCTCTCTCTCTCTCTCTCTCTCTCTCTCTCTCTCGTCTCTCTCTCTCTCTCTCTCTCTCTTCATGCAAATTAACCTTCACATACTCTATATATATACAATGATGTCCCCATAAATTACCAACCTAAAAACACACACATCAAAAATAAATTCCATCCTGTATAATTTTTGGATACGATACAGTCACTGTCAAAAGTCCTCCTGCAATCGGGTGAATGAAAAAGTGAACCTCGAGAGTAAATCTTTATCAACCAATTTTACAGAGACCAACAACAACAACAACAACAACAACAGCAGCTATATATTCGCACCATTATTCGAGGCTGTTTCATTGGGAGGTGTTGCAGGACTATTGACTGTGACTGTACACCCGCGCACCACCCACAATCCATAGCCCACCTGAGTCGAAGCCCAAAATCTGAAGCAGACGGTTTTATAGACGACAGCCCATGTACTCAAAGCCTCCATTAGTTTGAAGTGTGTGTGTGTGTGTGTGTGTGTGTGTGTGTGTGTGTGTGTGTGACCTCGTGATGGTTTGGGTGGGCTGTCGTCCAGAAACCACCTGCATGCTCCAGATGGGCTAGGGATTGTGAGGGCGAGAGTGTACAGTCACGGTCAATAATTCTGTACTATACCCGAACCCGAAACACGTGTACACATGAATCTCCACACTCCTCCCAAATCACTTCAGTGGGTCAAGATTCATATTGGGGGCCTCGGAAGAAGAGAAGATTTAGGACTTTATAAACATAAAGCCCTAAATCTTCTCTTCTTATTCTCTCGGATCAGGACTGAATTTATTGACACCCAAGCAGTGTACTATTAGCCATAAGAATTCGTACACACGTTGTTGTTATCTTTAAGGTGGTAATTCGCTTTTGTTACATTTGGAGTGCCTTGATTCCTCCAAAGTATGCCAGGAAACAGCACCAGAAGAGCAAAAATAATGGTGTTCTGTTGCTTGGAATAGTTTGGAGGATTTAGTTGCTCCAAATTTACCAACACCAAACTTCCCCCTTAAGGGTAATTTACAACATATTGAAATTTTAAGACTACGTGACTGCAATACAACATTATTATTATTATTAATTTTGTCGTTTTGCAATCAATGAGTCACTTGGTAGATCATTATTTTATTTCAGTACTTTCAGAATAATTTATGACCTCTTTTTTCCATATAGCCTGGCAGCATGTGTAAGATTTCCTATGGCCAACTGTACATACATTAATATACAGGAGGGAAGTTAATTGTCATGATGTGTGTTTTTCTGGTTGTTGACGTGTACAGTATAATTATTTAGGTCATTAATTAAGGGGGTAATTCACTTTTGTTATTACTTACATTGGAGTGCCATGATTCCTCCACCAAAGTATGCTAGGAAACAGGTCCAGATGAACAAAAATAATGGCATTCTGTTGCTTGGAATAGTTTGGAGGAATCACCAGTTGCTCCAGATTAACCAACACTGGAACTTCCACCTTAATTAATTGTTGTCACGGAGGAGGAAGAGGAGGAGGAGGAGGAGGAGGAGGATGCACAAGACACGGGTGATCAGATTTGGCGCCCCATGCATGAAGGAAGCAGCCGACGAAAGAAGAATATGATGATGATGATAATGATGATGATGGAGTCCTTGTAACATCAGCCTGGAGCGCCCCACGTGTTTCAAGAGTCACACACACACCTGGATGGTCGAAGGTGAAGGGTGAAGGAGGGAAGAAAGAAGGGAGGGAGGGAAGAAGGTGGAGTGGGGAGAGAGAGGGAGATGGGTCGAAGGTGAGGAGTGAAGGAGGGAGGGAAGAAGGTGGAGTGGGGAGAGAGGGAGATAGGACGAAGGTGAGGAGTGAAGGAGGGAGGGAAGAAGGTGGAGTGGGGAGAGAGGGAGGATGGGACGAAGGTAGGAATGGGAGGATGAGAGGTGGAGTGGGGGAGAGAGAGGGAGATGGGACGAAGGTGAGGGGTGAAGGAGGGAGGGAAGAAGGTGGAGTGGGGAGAGAGGTAGAGAGAGGGAAGATGGGACGAAGGTAGGAATGGGAGGATGAGAGGTGGAGTGGGGAGAGAGGTCGAGAGAGGGAGGATGGGACGAAGGTAGGAATGGGAGGATGAGAGGTGCATGGAGTGAGTTGAGTGATCGAATGAAGGAGCGGGGATGTGAAGTGGGTGTGTGTGTGTGTGTGTGTTTAGAGTCTGTAGACCATACTAAAACTCCATTCAAAGCCCTTCTTATGTTGATACAGTACAGTCACGATAAAAAAATAATTCCATATTACCCACCTACACCTCAAAATACAACGACACACACACACACACACACACACACACACACACACACACACGTACAAGATGGGTACCAAGTCTAAGAGAATTAAGCTATGAAGAAAGACTAGAGAAACTAAAGTTACCTAAACTGGAAGAAAGAGAGGAGATATGATTATGGTTTACAAATGTGCCATAGAAAAAGAAAAGAAAGATATAGGAAACTTGTGTCAAAAAGGAATACCTACAATGAGAGGACACAGTAAGAAATTAACGAAAAAAAGAGGAGACAAAGATGTACAGAAATAAAACTTTCCAAATAGAATAATAGATCAATGGATCACATTATAATTATACCAGAAGAAGTGTTGTGTGCCAATAACATACATAAATTGAAAGAAAAATATGATAATTGGGTTTAAAATACGGGACATTACGAGCTTGACTCAATCCTGTAAAGATGCAAATGGTTACAACAAATAGGTAAGAACAGTCACAATCAAAAGTTCTGCGTCCGGTGAATAAAAGTTAGTGAAGCCATCTGAGTAAATACCAGGAACAATATTACAGAGGTCAACATAATTATTATATAGTTTGGCATTTTAAGAAGGTTATTGGGTTCTCTTAGTTGAGTAATGTCTTCTTTCGTTAGCCGTGTCATGAGGCCACCATAGGGCGTTGAGGAAACATGTACTGTATGGTACGCTTTTAACATTCCAATAATCAAGAATACCTTCTCTGATTAAATAAATAAGAAAATAGTCTCTTGTTAGTCAAAATATAATTCATAATTGGGTCATAATAAAATTGAGAGGGTTAATATCACGACCTTTCATATTATCACGTGTGATGTAACAGTAGCTTCATCTGTCTGTCTGTTTGTATGTCTGGTTGATGTGTTTGTATGTAACTCCTTATTTTGTTTGAAGGCTTCATGTATCATCTCTGCAGAAAGGTTTATAATAATTATTATTATTATTTAGGCTTGTATTAGTAGAGTATAACATTTAATGCTGTTTTAAATGTTGGCAGGGACCGCAGTCTGACAGATTAGCAATATGGCGGAAAGAAGGATTCACCTTTTGCTAGTCCACCATTTTCATATAGATGCCGCTGATGCTATTCTTCAGCTGAGTTCTAGAATATATCTTGAAGGTTATTTCTAGGTATAACTAAAACCAATTAGCCTATATAACATTTTTTATTTCATTATAATAAAAAATACACTCTAGAAAACTCTTATGATAATAATATTAAGTTATCTTTGTGTAAAATATGAGTTAGATCAAAGATGCTGGTACGTAGTTGTTGTACGATGAGTCTACCATTGGTACCGTACTTGCAAAGACGGGAAGAATAATTCAATTATATGCTATATATCTCTCTAATAATCTTTTTAGCACGTCCCTAAATGAGTTATATTAGCACAATGATTCCTTTGGAAGTGCCTAATTACCAAATTAGAATGAGTTAGTGTGAAATAAGGCAGGGTATAGAGTGAAGTACGGTACAGTGATTTGTTTATGTAGGGCCCACAGCAGTGAGTGAAGGTGGCTGCATCTCCGGACTTTACTCAGATTCACTCCACTTCAAACCCTTCTTCTGTCCTCCTGGCCTGCCTCACCTACACGTTGAGGACACCCGCGGGGACAGAGACATTAGAAGATGGTGACAGCAAGCAACAGGAACAGCGGTGAGGCCAAAGAGGACAAGAAGAGTGGAGCCAATGCCAGCAACGGCCACGTCTCTAGTCAATGCGAGGAGGGAGAGAAAGATGGAGGTATACCCTGACAAATATTAATCTTTTGCACCACTTTGGGGGTTAATAGGGGTCATTCTGGGTGTCATGGGGAGCTTTTCGAGTACCTGTGTATGTAAATTTGCACATATTTTACCGGTAGTGGCCGTATGTGTGAGGCATATGTAGTAGGGATGCTGGCAGGTTAGGGATTGGGTATTGTACACATTTGATGGGTTTGGGTGTGTGTATGTGTCATTATGGATGTTTAGAGGGGCAATTCAAGTTCCCTTTGAATGATTTTGATTATATTTGTACTCCTAATATGAGTTATACCAGTATATATATATATTAGGGATGCTGGTAGGTTAGATAGGGATAATGTCTTATACAGTATCCTCTTGGTAATGGTATAACAAAATGTAAAAGGAATTAATATTTAGAATGTAAATATTACAGTCATATTTTATTAAGATGTGTGGAAAGTTAACAAATCTTGGTGGGATATTAGACATGTCCAGAAAATGGTAGAATAGAGTTATCTTAAAATACACTCGTTTCATATTGGTTAGGTCTCGTATTATATGATTATCTGGTCATGTTTTGGGTTAGTGTAGAGTTAGTACGGTACTCTCTCCTTCCTCTGAGTTGGCTTGGGTTGAATGGGTTTGAGTGTCGTCACTGTATGGAGAACAAATGTGGAGTGGAAATAATCGCCCTACTTTACTTCCAATGTGGATTGAATGATGATGATGTGTTTCTTAGCTTGTGGGAAACTCATTTTCCGTTTAGCATTACGAGATTTCCATACTGGCGCTTCTTCAGCAACATGTACACCGTTATCAGTGATTTTAATAGGAAAAACTAGGTCTTTAATGAAAAAATTGCCGTTTTGTAGCAGTGTTGCCAGATCCGGCTAGGTCCCAGTATTTTGCCCTGGTCATTTCCTGTACTTTACCGTGGATATTTCCCGGTAGCTTACCCAGGTTAGGTCCCGGTAGTTTGCCCAGGTTAGGTCCCGGTAGTCTGCTGTGGTCTAGGTTAGGTAAGGTCAGGTAAGATCAGGCTAATTTCATAATGCCCCATTTGAATATGCCCTATCTTGGAAATGGGGCATTTGCGGAGGAAACCCCATAGAGGAAAATAGTCTTAGAATGATCTAAATAAGTGGGTAATGAAGATAGAAAAACTGTACGCGATAACGGTAATTCTTTCAATATTTACCAAAAATTATTGGTTACCAAATGAACACTTCTGCTCAATATTATACTGTATCCTAGTTAGAAAATAAAGGAAAATACAGAATATTGATGAAAAAATAAACTTGAAATCAGAAGGACCTGTTCCTCAGAAAAAGACCCATATTTGGTTTCTATATCATAATGAATGAATGGAGTTTGTAATGGGTATCAGGACTTAATGTTCAATATGGAAAGTTGGCATGGAGTAAGTTAAAATACCGGTAGGTATGGTTTGTTTGTTTGGTCAGTCCAGTAGCCTAGCCCCACCTTACATTATATGAGACACAGTTTGTACTCTGTACCAGTACCTTATTTATTACTGTAGTAAACATCATAGTCAGTAAGATAAAACAGTATTCAAAGAAGAATCACACCACATTCAAAGAGGCAGTACCGTACTCTTTTTTGCATTTGTTTTTTCTCTAATGGCTCACATTTCCTTGCATTCATATTAATTCAGTACTAAATTTGTGTTGCAGACAGTGGTATGCGTGTGGGAAAGGCATACCAGGCTGAGATACCACCCCTGTTGCCCTCTCATGGTAAGTAACTTTGGTCACAATGCGTACCGGTAGCCTATGCATTTTACATATAATTCGCTTTGTCATTGGAATATTAAAATGAGAAAAAAAAAGAAGCTTCACTGGCATCACTGTTAACACCATCCCTGTTCCAGTCAATTGATGCTACATGATATCTACAGCCAGTATACATATTGCAATAACTAGTACCTGTACCCCATGTCTAAGTGTGTACGTGTCACAGAGCGGCGACCCGAGCAGTGTCCAGAGAGAGCGTTGCTGGTGTGGGCGCCCAAGGTGGAGCTGAGTGAAGACAGTCGTGAGTATTGTATGTCACCCGATGCACCTCGTTACTCACTCAGTCATAGTATTCAGTCTTTGCCATGGTAAACTGACCCTTTCATTAGTATTGTTGACAGGTTAACATAAAGTAACTTTTCACAGCTTAGGGATTTTCAAAGCTCTATAATCTTTATTAGTGAATGTAGATTACTTATTTTGGTAATTACTCTATAAAGTTATATACGCATTCAGTACATCTTTCGTTCTCGTGGTTAGTTTTGTAACTCTTTTGTAACAAAAAGAGTTCTGAAAAGATAAAGGGGTTAACATGCAAAATGAAAGTTATTTATTTATTTAGCCAGTAGCAAAGTTAATGGTAATCAGTACTTATATAAAAATGACACATTGAATATTGTATCTTCTAAAATGCCACAGTGTGTGGTCGAGTATTGAAGTCTTGTTAATCATAACTATATATTTTGTGGTTGAAGCACGCTAATGGAAGGGTTTTTAATGACATGACATTAGTCAAACATTCCCGAACCCTGATGTAAGCCAAACAGCTAATCATAAGTCACTCAGGTTATTTATAATTTCTATTGTATAGCCATGGGGCAGTGAACACTACTTGGTTCAAACTTTGACATACCAAAATCATAAACAAAATACTGGGCGAGTGGAATGTGTAGAATAATGTCATGTCCCATCAAAGATTGACTTCACTTTGCTTTGACACTGCTTGATATTGATATATTAATATTTCTCTCATGTTCTATATTAGGTTGTCAGTGGCTTGTAATTAACCTCAAGTTAGTTTTGAAATACCTTTACAATAATAATAAAGTGCCACACCATTTGTTTCCATTAATGAATTTGTCTTTCAGCTTCCTTCCCCATTCCTCCACACATTTTAACTCATGAGATTTTTCAGATTTTCCTAAGTTTCAATCCTTCATCACTTTGCATGTAGAATGATGACTTTAGATGCTGGGACATTTCTAGGGATATTTTGGTACTTAAAACTACATTTTCATTTTTGGAGTTCTACCTATTTTTGTAATGTATTATCTCTACTGATTAACTTCAAAACTTGAAGCTTTTGTCTTTCATTTTATAATACTGATGCAGACATAAAGAATATTGAAATATCTCACAATATAGTTATTTTTAGGTGCAGCCATTATGCTATTCCGGTAACTTGCATGTCAATTATTGACCTCTTAAGCTTTTCACACATATCTTTGATTCTTGAGGGCCATGCCATTCACAACCTCCTTGGTGCAAACCACGGAAGTTGTGAATGTTTTCAAGAAGGTTGTATGAAAGAAGGTGCTCTCAGTCATAATGTGGGGTCAGCTGGTTTCAAATTGGGGTAAATGTACAACAAAAGAGCATCCCCTGTATGTGGCTTTCTTATATAGTTGCTGCAAAACTTAATCACTTTGGTTCTTCCACAAAGATTATTGTTTTTATATATCCTTTCAAATCAATAAACACATTGCATGTTTGGCTTTGTCTCCACAATGCTTGACAAGTTTGAGTAAGGGCACATACTATGTACGGTTGCCAGCACTTATAACTAGTACAGTCAGTGTTGTCATTCCACTTCTCCTAAACCAGTTATAAGTGTTGGCAGTTGTATAACATTTAATATAAAAACACCAATTTTCGAAAAAGAATGTACAGTTGTGAGCAGGTGACTCAAGGCCACCTCATCCACCAACATGCTTGATGTAGTTTCTAAAACAGTTGTATCTGCATAGCGACAACTTTTCATTGGGTCTGTTTCGCCCGAGCAGATGACTGAATTTCGGTCCAGTTCATACTGCCACTGTTATAAGACAACATCAGCATGTTGGTGGATGAGATGGCGTCGAGTCATCTGCGCACAACTGTACATCACATTTACAGACTTCTAGAACAAAAATATCAAAACAAAGCAACAATGTGTACAAGTGCATGTAAGTACTGGATTGAAGTGCAGGTTCTTTCCCCACATCTACCTTCAGTTCTCCCGAAGCATCTCTCTCGATAGCTACATACTGCATCTTTAAGCACTCCTTTGACTTTTATAAACAATTCCTTCTGTTGCCCCACTCCCAGAGCCTTCCCTACCATCTCAACATACTACACTTGTTTTTCTCTAGCTGGTGCAAAGGTTCCAAAGCCAATATCATAAAAAGTAACAGTAATTGGTGGAACCCTGACACCTTGGTGTTAGATACAGGTCATATATCAGCCAACAGTTTGTAGGTTTTAAAAGCCTGTGATGGTAATGGCTATGGACATATATTTACCACCAACTAGAAAAAAATAGGAAAAAGAAGGAAGACTACCTTTATATGACTCTTTAAGCAAAGTAAAGTAGCCCTGGTGTACTCCACAGTGGATCAGTACATCTGGCTAGCCAAGGACAAGTATGGATACAATGCAGAACAGGCACTGGGTATGTTGTTCTGGCACCGACACGACCTGGAAAAGGCCACTGCAGATCTAGCCAACTTTACTCCCTTCCCGGATGAATGGACCACTGAGGATAAGGTGCTTTTTGAACAGGCCTTCCAGTTCCATGGCAAGAGCTTTCACAGGATTAGACAAATGGTCAGTGAAGGAATGTGTTTTTGTTGTTGTTGTGATAGTTCCAGTTCATTAACCCAGCACTATATAGGAATATAGTTAAATCCACACTCATGAAACTGAGACATTTTTGGATATACGAGAGTTTCTGCTCTGCTTGGAATATTCTCATGCTAGAAAGATGTGTAGCTTCATATAATTTTGAGCTTATGATAATTTGATTTAATCCTTATGTACTTATTTTGCATTTTTGCAGTTTGTTGAATATTTGCTATAGTTGCATTTTCTGATGAGTCAGGTGCTGTCAGTATTTGTTTTTAATGAATATGGTATTTACATTTTATGCCACATGTTAAGATGTCTGCCATTGTTAAATGAGAAGATGACTGTAAGTTATTTGTCCTTTTTACAGTTGCCAGACAAGACCATTGCCCAGCTGGTGAAATATTACTACCTGTGGAAGAAGACTCGACAGCGCAGCTCTCTCATTGATCGACATGCACGCAAGCACACTGCCAAACTCCAGGTAATTGTTCCTTTAGTGGATCCAGTATAAGAATGAAGTGATGGTGTGGTTTTGTAGGCCAGGGCAGGTAAACCTTGTCATATATGGGATGCTGGAAATCATATGTTACTTAATATGATACTGTATCATAGATTTGTATAAAATACGAGGTAACTTTAATAAGTTTGAGTCCTCAACAGCAAATTTGCTTTTCAACAGCAAATGGCGGAGGGTGGTGGAGGGGTGGGAGACAGCAGTGGAGACCGATCTGAGGAGGACGAGGAGGGCAAGGGTGGAGAGGAGACCAAGACCTGCTCCAACTGCACCATCCCAGCCACTGTCCTCAACGAATCTCCCAAGGGTCTCCAGTGTCTCACCTGCTACAACCATTGGAAGTAAATATCATGGCGAGGAACAGTACGCTAAACCCTGGTTGGGGAGATCCTTTATCTGTGATATACGTTTCTCTCACTATTAGAATGGTAACCACTACCTAACAACTTTTTTCATGGTTAAAGAAAACACTGTATGAGGAGGAGCTTTTGGTTCTCTCCTGCTGCTCCTTGTATGGTATTGTTCTCTAGTTAATGTTTTTTTAATTGAACTTCATACATGATGCCCCATTCTCTTTGTTTGTGTTGTATGATTGTTCTGTGGTGCTTTTATCCTTTATAACTCCATGTATGTCATTATATACTGGGATAATGAATTATACAGTAACCCCTTTTTATGGGATTGATATGTAGTGCATATAATTAAAGGAAAGTATCAGATATATTCCATATATATACATAGGTCTACTGTATTCCCCCAGATATTAAATAGGGACTTGTACAGGTGCTGGAGGTGGCTTGAAGTGAATAGATATGTCTCTTATAGGAAGGTGGGAAGTCTACGGCCGACAGTGGGACCCATGAAGAGAGACAAGCAACTCATCAAACACAAGCGTCGGCCTCCACGTGGCATGCACATCAACCACGAGGTCAGTTCAAACCTTACCAATGGAATGATCTTTGTACAGCTAATATTGTAAATCCCTGATAACTGGTAGTGTTTTGTGGAACATGAGTTTTATTCAGATGTTTTTTTACACTAAAGGAGTTTATATATATTTTTAATGTTTTGACACTTTATGGCCATTACCGAAGTCTAGGTCAGCACTAACCCCTCCGCATATTTCACAACTGCATATCTCATTCCTCCAAAAAGATATGATAATCATTGAAAAATTGCACTATTTGCTTTGCTTGCTTCTCATGCCTCTTTGTATGTCCACCCTTGTTAAGTACATAGAGGAGTTATACTGACCTGTCTTTCTTCCTGGCAGGATCTAATGGCTATGATCTCCTCTGGGCCACCTGGACCACCTGGGGCACCAACACCTGGCCAGCAGCTCCTCAGGCATATGGAAAATGAAGTTATTGCTCTCAAACGCCAGGTCAGAATTTGTATATATTTTTATGTTTATGTAAAGATAAATCAACATTCATATCCTGTATTATCCCCCTCAGGAGTGTGGGGTCCCTGAATTGGGCTACCGTAACTATAGTCAGTTTTTATCCAGCTGGCGGAAATCTGCACAATCGACATCCTCACCCGACAGTTAAGAGTTATAAACATTACCACTCTCTTTCCGACAGCGAAATGTAAACATCTTGCCTCTATCCAATTCCGCTCCTAATTATTTTAGTTTGTCGTAATGGGATTTCTAAATATTTACTCTGACCATTTATCCATTTATTATAATTTGCCATTTAAAACAAATCCTCTACATTCCATGTCATGAAATAGCCTCACGACAGTCAGGACTAAGGTGCATTTCCTGTCATTTTTGCCCGGGGTCCAGATTCGGTTTGGTCTGAATATTTGTGTAACATAATTAACAACTTAATAATAGATATTTAGTCTTATAAGTACTCAATTTTGATAGCAATCCGTCGTTACTTAAACACCCATATTACAGCATTATTAAACGTTTATATTTAAAAAGAAGAAATCGTGCTGTAGTAACGTGTATTAATCCCCATTTACGCACCATATACTCTCAAATATGTATGATCCTTGCTCACTTCATTGATAATTTGTCTGCATGTACTTCTCAGTTATTGATTTTACTGTTATTTGCTTTGTTTTAAATGCTGAATATGTTGATATTCTTTTTCTCAATATATAACACATTCTGTTACTATTTTCTAAGTCACCTAGATTTTCACTAACAATAAGGAGTATGAAGACACTATATTTGGAGTGAAATATAATTTTACTGACCAGGAAAAGGTGTGAATCCGCATGACACAAATATGGAATTAAACTGCCCGTTGTGGTTTGTTTCACACCTGACTGAGCACATTAAGAAGTTGCCAGATACTGTACATTTTTTATTTCCGGGAAATTAAAGAAAAAAAATGGTATGTCCCTCTAAATCAATAGCATTGTAACAAGTATTCATGAAACATATACAACAATAATTTAGTAATGAACATTT
Organism: Petrolisthes cinctipes; assembly: GCA_033782935.1. Classification (NCBI taxonomy): domain Eukaryota; kingdom Metazoa; phylum Arthropoda; class Malacostraca; order Decapoda; family Porcellanidae; genus Petrolisthes; species Petrolisthes cinctipes. The sequence goes on along the minus strand of JAWQEG010004616.1, from coordinate 42,053 downwards.
ATGCTATAATTAGGGAATGGGAAAATATGGAATAATGTATGAAGGGATGGGGAGGATGGGTGAGGGGATAGTGATGTAGGGAAGGAGAGAGTATTATTATTTTATATAATTGTCTGTTGGGAGTCGACGGTAGCACAACTAACTGTAATAAAAAATTGTTCGGCAAATCCGAAATCTGGCAAAAGGGGGTCCGGAAAATGGAGGGTCAAGTGTAAAGTTATTCCTTTGATTTAACATCTATTTTCTTTGGAGGGGCTGTTCGTTTCTCAACCTTTCATTTCTGCTTACTAACTCCTCAAGCACTACACAGGTTCAGAACAACAAGGCCCAGATCAGCAGTTTACGTGGCAAGATTCCTGATGACGGCGTTACCCCCCTGCGTCCTCCACCACAGGCAGGACCACCCAAGGCAAAGTGGTCACAGGAGGAATTGTTACTGGCTGTCCAAGGTGAAGATACTCTCATATTGATACATAGGGCTATAGTACTTGTATTTTAAGCTGGGTTTTTAAAATTCAGAACACAATAGCATCAGATGGGAGTGTTTGCAATTGAACAGAGATATTATGCAAGGTAGATTATAAGGAAGCTGTGCCGAGAGCTAGACTGGTTGTTGTGAAGTAAAAATTGCAAAGGATTATCCAGGTTGTTTCCCTTTACAATGCAGTTATACATTAGATGGTAATTCTGCTCTTGTTACCATACAATGTAGAACTTTACTAGTAGATCCTAGAGACCTAGAGATTAATGATTCGTCGTTCAATAACATATACCCCGTTCGACCCGATGAGCCACGATCGTGCGCGGGCTATAAAAGCAGCATGGGCTATATATAGTTAATGCATTGGTACCACTGGAAAGGCCTGGATTAGATCTATCAGATTCTGGGTAGTAACACTCTTTGGGCTGTTTTGGCTCGTGGGTGGAGCCTAAACTCCCCTCCCCTCCCTTTGCCCAGATCAAGTGGAGAGTACATATTTAGAGTGCATGAGAACCTACGTTTACCCATGTGGGCGCCCGAATGTGCGTACATACACACATGTAGCCTCTTGTATGCATCGGAATGTGTTTTGTGATGAATTTCTGTTCTTTCATATATTTTTGATGTTTTGTTCAATCCAGATGAGTTCAGAGATATACAATTACACTGAAATACATATATTATGCCTTATAAACCACTAAATTGCATATGCACTCAATTTCTGTGACATGTTTGGGGTAACCATTTTATTTTTTTTGGACTTTGTTGTGCTACCAAACACAAACCAGTGGACTTAGGAGAGTGTAATTTTCGAGATATATTTGCGGTCTTTAGGGGTTAAAGAATCATGATTTAGGATGGCAATGATTAAAGTGGTTAAGTGGTAAGGTGTTGAGATAATTTTTGTTCTTTTACCTCCCAGCGGTGCGGTACTTTGGCAAGGACTTCAAGGCCATCGCTGAGATTGTGGGCAATAAGACAGAGAACCATGTGAGGAGCTTCTTTGTGACCTACCGCAAGCGATACAACCTGGACGGGGTCATGAGGGAATGGGAGGAGGAACACGGACCTGTCAGAGGGAATGGAGATGAGTAGATCCTGGATTAAGGTGATGGAGGAAAGTATATGTGTAATTACTGGTGGTATACATAAGTAGAGACTGGTTAGAGGTAGCAGAGATAAGTAGATACAAAAATTGAATGGAGATGAATAGAGATTAGTTAGATACCATTGAATACCACTACATTCAAGATGCTCGACTTTATTTATAGTTGTTTTAAGTAAAACTGGTGAGTGTAATAATGTTTGTACATGGGAGTACCGATTCCTGAAATGTGCCGCACAACAGGAAATGTATACAGAAATACTGTAGTCCTTTTGTAGCACAATTTGAAGGAATTGGGAGTCACCAGCTGGCTATCATTATCTTATCCCCTTAGTTATTAAAAAGTGAATGGAGTCTGTGGAATTCTGTGTGTAGTAATCTTTAGGTTGGTTGAACTCCAGCTGATTGTAAGTGTCCATAGATAATATCAGTAAGACACATCTGATTAGTGGAAGTGTCGACTCCTAACTTCAGAGTGGAGAGTTTCCACCAATCTCAATTGATTTTGATAATATCGGCTGTGGAAATTTACCGTCGGCTGTAGAAAGGTAGATTGGCAAGTTTGCAAGGCCTACAATGTTAAGTGTTGGGTTAGCTCGGTAATATTGCTGTCATAAGGAAGACATTGTATTGCCTTGTTAAAAAGGAATACAAGTTATGATCAGGCATAATGGGATGTTAATCTGGGATTATGGCATTGAACAAGTGTTGAACTGAGCTATGCAGTTGATCCTTTGAGTACCTGTAGTTTTTCATCAAACGAATGAAGCTAAATGGATTTATTTATAGTTGTCTGTAAAAGATTGATAGACAATTACAATTTGTTGAGTCTGGTTTAAACATACCCTTACCAAAGAATCTGCCATCTTCAGTCAATAAAGCAATACAAAATGATACTTCATATAGATATACAGTCAGGTGAAGGTGTGCACTTAGAATGCAGTTAAAAAATGACTGGCATTCAAGATGAGATGAGGTAAAGGGAATTGAAATTAATGAGTGGAATGATTGCTGTTGTGTATCCTTGTTTAAGTTAAGGTCAACAGTGTACTGTGGGATGTGGGAGCGTAAACATAATATTGGTATCTTTAGTGACAATCAGTGTGTGTACTTTCAGCACATATTTATTTTTTAGTTACCAAATTTACAGAGGAACATTTATAGGGTACAATAGGCAGAAATTAAAACTTTTTTTGTTGTATCCATAGTTTCAAAATTAAATCTGTTGGTTATTGTTGTTGATAATCTTAATTAAATCTATGGATATGCACTCTTTCCTACAATGTTGGTAGGGACAGCACTACCGTGAGCCTCATTCACAGTTGTTGCTCGTGTTTGATTCCTCCCCAAACACGCATTTCAGTCCTTGTTGTCATCACCAAGTTAAGGAAATATTTACTTCTCAAAAATAAAGAACATTGAACATTCAAGTCAGTTGAGGAAATATTTACTTCTCAAAAATAAAGAACATTGAACATTTAAGTCAGGTGATGTGAAATAACCATATCTTGCCAACCAGTTACTGTTAGCATAATTATTTTCCTTTCCATTTTTCTCAACACTGGTGAACCCATTGTCCAAAGGTTAAATGCATAACTGGAGGAAATAATCCAAGCTTCCCTATCTATCACTTGCCCGATACTGTACTGCATCCCATTTGAGGTGACCACAGACAGACACTCCCTTCATAGCTGTCCCCTTAAGACTTGTCACCAATCCCTCGTCCTATCCCACACCACATGCTTTCACATATTTCTATTTTCTCTTCCTCCTTCACTCTAATAAACACTTTCTTCCCCTTTTCTTGCTTCCCATATGTAGTCTCTAACTTTCCATCCTCATGTTCAAATTAATATTCACTTCTATGTCTGTGTACAATATACATGGGTACAGATTTTCAGGCCCAGTGAGTGAGTTGACCAAAGAGGTGCTATATAATTACAGTACACAATATTTTAACTCACCCTTGACAAAGGAGAATAAGTGCGAACTATTCTTTTCGTACTGTGGCTTACTGTGTTGTTTACTTAATAGTGAAGTATCTGTTCTGTTTCTTTTTTCATCAGCTATTAGATCAGTAATACACTAACCAGTATACTATTGGATGCCTGTATTTACATCGGTTCACCTGTCATAGGTTAATTTGAAAATATTTTTGCAACTTAAACCTCAGCATTTAACATTCATTCATTCTTGTCGGTTTGCTTTTGTGCCATTATTTTATTCTTGGAAATTTAAGGTGTTTGGTATTTGTATAGTTTTTTTTTTTTTTTTTTTTTTTTAATTCCTTTCCATTTTGCTTAATGTAACTCAAATTGGGTTGTGGGCACCTCGTCAACTCCCAGGCGATGAGTTTCAACCAGTCACATTATAGTCTCCACAGTATTAACCACTGTGGATACATACTATCAGCCAGAGAAGAACAGACTTAGTTGTAGTGTTATAAACTTTATCGTCCATCGTTCTTTGACAGTATTAGGGCCATCGTACGGGATTATTTTCATTTCCAGTTTGCGTCATTGGATACCCAGTGGCTCTTCATAGCTGGTTTTTGTTGAGTAGTGTAAATGCAGTGTAGTTATATTTATTTACTACTGAATAAGGTATGATATACATATAAAGAAGAAGAAGTTCTCAGGCCATCATTGTACATTATCAGCATTTTCATATTCACCGTCACATTTGTAAATATTTGCATTATACACTGTTCAAGCACCTGTAAGTTATTCACGGTAGTTAGTCTGTATTTAAAGGAAGATGTATATGATGTCTTCTGTTCTTGAGGCACTGAATTGCACTCCTCTCGAAAATATTCCCACCCACAAGTATTTTTGGATTCTCCCACAAAAATAAAATTCGTGTGGAGATGTATTTTTTGAAGCGCTGATTATCAAAGTTTTTTTATTCAGTTTATGAAATGCTTCTTGGTGTATTGTTGTTGTAGTGTGTGTTCTGTAGTGTAGTTTATTTATTTTTTATTGTGCATTTTTTGTAGTGAGGCAGATATGCATTTGCTCCCTCATTTAATTACTTTTTTCTTTTTAAGACGTAATTCAAATCAACACATGAATACCATACCTTTTGACATTAGGACAAGTACAGTCATCATCAGAAATCCTGTCATTACTCCCTGTCAGGTGATGCTGTTGGATATGGGCAAAAACCCATCTGGAGTGTGTGAATCTTAAGGTATATCTAAGTCAAGTAAAAGAGGCAAGTACCCGTATGTCTCATTCACAACACTGTTTGAATATCATGAGGTAACCAACAGACTGGAGAGGTGACAGGACATTTGGTGATGACTAGACAGTATCCACAATTTATGAACATGCAATCTACTAAAAGCATGCATTAAGTTTGATGCAAATTCAAAGGGAACTAGTGCATTTTGCCTGGTTAAAAATATATATATGGGGTATAATTTAAGTTCATTCAAGCTGGTTCCAAGACAGGACTACTAAAGTCCTGTATTATTTATTGTCAGCTGTTTGACAGGGTGTAAATTATTTTGACATTCTGGTGGCTATTGAGTCAGTTCCTGTAAATTTTTCCACTTTTGGTGGAATTAATGGAGTAGTCTACTGTAGTCAAATTGGAAGACTTTTGATTCCTCCTGACTACCTTCACCTGTAAGCTACAAAACATATCTCCTTCTCAAAGGGTGAAGTAGTCTGTTTTCTGGTATAGTTTAGAGAAATTTGTAGCTCTCCAATTTGACCTTGTGAGGTCACCCCCCTTATATCCTCCAAATTGCCCATAGCGTCCATATCCCATTAGTTATATACTGTAATTGAAAAATGGTGAAAACAAGTAGCTGATTTATAAAAATAATCCTCATGATTATACTAAAGAACGACTGATTGAATATGGATTTCTCTATGCACTTAATGTGCAAGAATGTATAGAATGAATAATAGTTTTCTTATTGTGTTTCACTGACTTAAAGGATATTTTTTATGTAGCAACTCACACTCAGTACTGTATGTTGGTTTACTTCAGAGATGTACAAAAGAACTATTTGAGGAAGACCTTGACTGTGGTGAAAATATGCTTTGTCAGATTTATATCAATCAGGTCATCATGGTGCCATTGATCTGGAGAAGCAAAAACGAGTGTTGGCAGTAAGGACTCCTCCTACGGTGATGATTATTATTATATACAACCAATCTGTGAATATTCCAAGACAGTGATTTATTGACCAGATATTTATGGCCTGTGAGGCCAGTTGTGTGTCTCACTGCTGTACATATATTGAAACTTGAGAGAAATGATATAGGCATGTAAATAGTAACACTGTAAATTTGAGAAAGAAGCAGAAACCCACTTCTTTAAGGATTATACAATTATGGTTGGAAGTTGTGTTACATCTTGTATCTAATAGAGAAGCCTGATGTCCATGATGATATTTCATATTTTGCTTTACATTATAAACATCAGGATGAATGGACCTCCGAAGACATTAATATGTATATTTGTGACATAATGGACCTCGAGAGTTCAGTATCAGACAGTTGCAGTAATAGACATTTGACTTGAAAGTACATTCCAGTAAAAGCATATGACACTAAGAGTAGCTTATGCAAAATTTACATGCATTTTGGGTAGTTGTCAGTAAAGTTTGCCTCTACAGTACTTTATATAAGAGGCTGGTTTTAAATTGATAATATTTGTTTACTCCCTATACCATTGCAGAGATAAGGATGTTTTTTTTATATAATATCACTGAGTAATTTTGATTATCAAAATGATTAATTAATGAATGTATAACTGTAGAGTCTTAAACATTGAAAGTGTTTATATATTTTTCTCTATTGTACTTTCAACCAAATGTTTAATGAATCTGCCTTGCCATTTTTGTATTTAAATGCTGTGTAATAATTATTTATGCAGCATTAACAGGTGTACATTTTGTGTGAATATAATGGTTTAAATTGTTGATTCATATTTATCTATGCTAGTGTTCACTGCCACATGTATGTTTGTGTGTTTGTCTTGGATCGAGATGTTTCTTCATGAAATTGAGGGGCTGCCTTTAAGAAAGGTCCAATCACCATGGAGATGTGTACTAAGGTGTCATATTGGGCCACCTATTATTATTATTTTTATTATTTTATTTTTTACTAAAATATTTAACCGAAGGGGAATCACAGTTTCATATATGCATAGCCCACTTTACAGGGAGTCTGAGATTCATGTATAGCCCAGCATGATGAATGAAGTGGAGTTGATACAGCAATATCTTTTTACCATGATGGTTTACTGTGTTGTTAGGGTACTGATAATAAAAAAGTAAAAGTATGCTGTTTACAAAATGCCTTTGTTAAATGTGTAAACATCAAAGTAAGCTATGGTATAAAATTATTGCTGCTATAATGTATTCCACTTCACCTGTGGTTGCTTTAGTAAATTTATACACCACTTCATCATTATCAAGTCCCCATTTTCATTTTTCTAAAAGATGGAAAACCTCAAGCCCATACAGTAAAAGGATATAGAGAAAAATATAATTTTCAGTTCTCTCTCACAAGTACACATAACAAAATCACTTATTTTACCTTTACTGAATGGAGCTGCTCTATGTACTATAAAGTTAAAACTGGATCATCAATTCTTAACATCTTATACTCCCTGTAAATCCCCTTCACAATTTTGTATCATGTCAAGATCTCTTACTTCAGTCATTTCCATTCCCAGTTTTCTCACAGAATAAATAACTATATGATTGAGTTACCATCTGCACCTTCCTGGTTGCTGTCAGTTAATGCTATAAAAGATGTAATGTTATTTTATGGATTGATAATGGAGCTGTTTGTTCACATGGAGGGGCAGGGTTACATCTTTTGTTTTGATAATATGGCTTGAAGATTCAGTTCAAGGAAAATACTGTACTGTAGCTACTTCTGCTTATTTATTGACAACTCTGAATGCTATGGTCCTTGGGCAATTCCACAAGGCATACATTGAATTGTGTGTGGTTTATTAAGTATGTATGATACACAATAAGACACAACTATCTTTTGTGTGGTTGATAACATGGCACGAGGGTCTCCTTATGTTTCGACAAGTTTAAATAATCATCAGAAAAATCATGGAGATGGACGTGTCTTTGATTGTCTAGTACAGAGGTATTTCTGTAGTCCTGTGTGCCATTACGTATATACAGTAGATGTGGTGATGGGGCTTACCAAGTCAGTCACAGTGGCTCAATCTAGTAAGACCTCTGTTTTCATATTCCCAAAAGGTTGTAGTGTACTATATTGTTGACACACACACACATATTCTGGTAATTGCCATGTCAACAAAACTTCACCAGTAAGTGATTTGTGATTTCAACTGTACAAATGGAAAATTTTCGTGTAGTAGAGTTGGCCACTAGGTTGACCCTCTGAAAGTGAGTAAGACCTCTTTATGTATAAATTCATTGCATACAGTACATACCCATTTACCTCCCACAATCTCAGTGTATAATCAGAGTTTACTGTACTTTAGTGAATATTGCTGGTGTTTAAAATCTATCACTATAATCTTGTGTACTGTACAGTGTATTGATCTTTGGGATGATTATAAATGTCCAGAACTGACAGACATCACAAAAGCAGGAGCCCTTAAAGGGACATTCTCTTGATGTTATATTGAAGGGCTAATAATTCCTCACAGCTATGCCATGAAACAGACCTTTTGTAAGTATCACTGAGGTTGTCTATTTTCTGGCTTAGTTGGAAAGAATCAGTAGCCCTCCCGTTTACCAACAAAAGTTGGTAACTAGCTTTAACCAGTATAACAGTAGCATTTATAATATTGGTTGTGGACATTTCCATTCAGCCTGAAAACAGAGGTTCACATTGGTGGGTTATTGTCTGACTTGGAACATTCCTCAGCTGCACTATTTATTTATCAATTTTCCATCAAGCTCTAGTGTTCTCTATTTAAAGTAATGAATTATATTGTTTGCCGAGCATGAAAATAAATTTTTCAACAAGATGACTACCGAATTTTCTTATAACATTACATATTACTATAGTCCATACTTACAATTTTAAATTGGTCATTTTACTCAAAAACTACCTGGCTCTTCTCAGTTACCAGAAGAGGCTAGATGCGTTTGTGGCGGACGCCTGTCCAGGCTGCCTCACTGCACCCCACACCATCAAACACATCATGGAAAACTGCACTACACTCAATCAGGCTTGCCAACAACACAACATAAACTCAGTGAGGAATCTGTGGGAGAGCCTGGTTCTGGCTATGGCTTACCTCGGGCTTGGGGCTGTTCGGCCAGGCAGCCTAGGGAACAACAACTCAAAAACTACGGTCTCATATCAGCTATGTTACAAAAAAAAAAAAAAAAAACTACTGTTCTTATTCATATTCTGTCATGGGTATTGAGTTATTGAGCACATACCTTTACCAAATTTGACCTTTAAGATTCAGAGTATAACAGAATAATACAGGTTAACCACATTTGAAGTACAGTATATTACTGCACTGTGTTCTGGAATGCAGAACATAATTAATCTGCGTAGTACAACTGAGGATGAAAGAACCACCTTAGGCCTGGAAGTCACTGTAGAAAGAGGGAGAAGTTAATAGACATGCAGAACAGCTAGCACGAAGGAAAGGAGGGACAGTGGAAGTGACGAAAGGTATTGACTAGGGTCCAAAGGGGCACTAAAACTCTTGTATATTTACATCACAATCAGATAAAAATCCAAACAAATTTTAACCTGGAAAAAGAGAATGATGCACTACAAAAATACTGGCTAACTAACAGCATAATAAAAAAAGAGGGGAAGGGAGAGGGATAAAAAGAGAAAGGCAGAAAGGGGAATATATAGTGGTAAGAAATGGTTTCAATCCAAGGCTGAAATTCAGTTGCTTTACAGTGAGAGGTTGGGTTAGAGAGGCTAATGATAAGAGAGATAACCTGGATATCAGTACACTAGCATCTTGACTAGACCAGCCAGCATTACATTTGCTGAAGAGGTGACATGTAGGTATGTGTGTGGCGTGATCTGGCTTAAAAGTGTTGAGAGATGGGAAGAAATAAACATGAGTATGGGTGAGAGAGCAAACGTAAGTTAATACATCACCGAAGTCATTAAGAAACAGAAATGGAGATGACCAAGCAAAAGCTGTCAAAGACTAGCCTGTCTAGAAACTCATGGTGAAGGTTTGGAGAGGCTTTGTTTTGCAGTAGACTCTAAATGAATGATGAAAATGAGCTGTTGATATACTACTGTACTGTATTCTGTATACAGTATATAGGAAGGCCAGAAAGACCTTAGATCACAATGGAGGAAGAGACACAGCAAGTACAAAAGAAATATAAAGAAAGGGATTGGCTCAGGTCCAAAAGGGTGCTACAACCCTTAATGTATTGCTGTTATCTTTGCAGGATGACATTTTTAAATTTTGGCATAATGTTTCATAATGATTTTGATGATAAATACAGATGAAAACATTTCAGAATGGCAAGTCAAGGGGAGGAAAGAAGAGGACGAGGACGAGCGAGAGGAGGAAGGCAACGTCCTGGTGGTGACCAACATGTGGGTGTGGAGAGACACACACCAGGCATGGTGAGAGAGTCATTCATTCTCCATCTTTCATTCTTCTTTCTTTGGACACATTTGTCCCATTTCAGATTTTCATTTAACCTGCAGTCCACTAGTTGGGGGATGGAAGAAATCTTGTAGTTTGGTCAGAGGAGGAAGGAAAGATGGTTGTGTGATGTGATTTTTGTTAGGAAGTTTCATCTGTGCTTAGGGCCTATATACAGTCTTGGTCAATAATAATCATCCACATATGGGTAGCTCAAACAATTGCTGTCTAATGTTTTCACTTTCATATATGACGATGTTGATATGAATAGTGTGTAGCTGCTTGTAGTAAATGAAAAGATAGTACTTAACCTATTTAATGGAAAGTTTATCAGCTAAGGAAGTGAGGGAAGCTGTTAAACATTTACATGAGTCACCCCAATGTGGACCACGAATGTATATGTAAATGAAAATTGCAGAGTTATTAATTGGGATATGGTCACCTAACTTGAGCCTGACATCCTTAGAACAAGACAAAGATTATCACAATGCCACAAGTGGTGCAGAAAAATTATGATGATGATGATGATTATTATTATTATTATTATCATTATCTCTTACTTTATATGAATTACTGGTGTTGATCGTTTTGTTTTCCAGGATGATCTAATGGGTTGGATGGCTGGTTTGCAAGTACAGGATGAAGGAACATGGAGGGAAACAAGTGGAAGGGTTCAACAGGGAGAAAGAGGCAGAGGAGGAAGTGGTGAAAGAGGAGGAAGAGCTGGAGGGAGAGATGACAGACGTGGTACAGGAGGAGCAGGAAGGGATGCAGGGGGGAGAGGAAGTGATAGTATTGAAGAAGGAGAAGTAGGAAGAAAAGGAGTGGAAAGAGGAGGAGCGACAGGTGACCGAGAAAGAGGTGGACGAGGGCTGGGGAGAGGTCGAGGGAGAGGAAGGGAGGATCGAGAGAGGAGCAAAGAGGAAGAGGAGCAAATGGTAGTATGGACAAGACCACAACTCCTCATGGATAAGAAAGGTCAGTGTTTAGGCTCAAAGTACTATTGAGCTTACTGGTTCCTCCAAACTATGCCAAGAAACAGCTAAAATTAGTTGCTCCTTAGTTTACTTGGTGTGGGGTTTGGAGGAATCAGTAGCCTTCATTTCATCCACCACCAAGTTCTTACTACTGTGAGAAGACAATACAGTACAATTCAATACAATGATGCATAACACAAGTACCAGGTCAGATGAGAAGACAAAAGAATATGCTAGTATTGTAGAAGGGTCACTAAGGTCACTTAATCTCAATAAATAAGAGATGGTCTGAGTACGCTACACAGTCTTGCCAGATGCTGTATTCAAAGAATTTTATAATAAACAAATCAATCAACCAATAAACCAATGAAACCATATACTGTATAAATAAACAAGTAAATAATAAATCAAGAGATCAAGCAACAAACAAATAAATGAATGAATGATCTAACTAACCAATTCTACGGTACAGTACAGTCCTTTACTAACCATCCAACCCACGTCCACACGCAGGGACTTCGGGCCAACCCATCCACCTGAGGTCCAACTACTACCAGCTGACGGCCACCCCAGCACTGCGTCTGTGTCTCTACCACGTTGAGTTCAGTCCAGAGGAGGAGCGGACTGGGGCGAGGAAGGCACTCATGAGGCAACACACCAACGTCCTCGGCAACTATATCTTTGATGGCATGCAGCTCTTCCTCTCACACAAGCTGGGCAAGGATGTGAGTGAAGTTATAGTGGAGGGAGAGAAATTGGTTGATTTTAGCTTAATGGAGAGAATGAATGAAAGAAAAGGTGAAGACAGAAGACTGTGCTAGGCTAGAGACCTTATACCACCTAAAGAGAATGAGACAGAGGAGGGCTAGCATGCATGAAAGTAGAGGAGAAAAAACTTTAGAAGTACTACTCAGATCATCACAGGCGATATCCTGTTGTTATTAAACTATAACATGGCCAAGGATGAGGGTTATATTAGTAGAGAAAGATATAAATCATGATAGGCTACTGGTAATTCTATTTATCTAGTATCAATAATACTAAAATAAGGCCAATGACCTTTCACTCACTCTCCTCTGCCACCACACAGCCCCTAGAGATGGCATCCAAGAGACCTGACAACAACACTCCCTACATGGTCAAAATTCGCTTCATCAAGGAACTCCCGCCCTCTGACCCAGAGTACCTCAAGGTGGGGTTGCGCATGTGTGTGTGTGTGTGTGTGTGTGTGATGATGATGTAAACTTGATTCAAAATTGCATTATAATACTGTATAGTTATCTACTTGGTATGAAAAAATTGAATGAAAGATGCATTCTTATCTTGATCATAATTATTATTTCTTTAAAATTATCTACAGTATTTTCAACCATACTGTATATAAAAGGCACAGAAAAGATTATAGAGAAATTAAGATTATCAAATTTAAGGGAGTCATCTTTTGTTGGCATGTGGAGGCCCAATGATTCCTCCAAACTATGATATAAAAGAGATTGCAGACTGAGATTGCCTGTATTTTGGAAAAGTTTGAGGGAATCGGTACATAGCCCACCAATTCACTCAAAGGAGATTATTCTGTACTGCTCACAAGTAAGGTATGACAGTTAAAAGGCAGTCATATATCATTTCCACAAACTATTACTGCCTCTTACAGCATCTCACCACAACTAAATATCATAGATGAAGGTCAGGTAAACTCTGATTTCGGAACTTATTACATAGTTCATTAAGGGGGAATTTTTGTGGGTGAAATTGAGAGCTACTGTTTTCCTTCAACCTGTTTCCTGGCATAGATTGGAGGAAGCAGTAGCTCTCTATTTCATCCACAAATGAAGGCCCCATTTACTTCGACATTCTAATTTCAGATTAGTTTTCCAAATACTTACAGTAACTGATTTTCTCTGGTAGATGAGTTTTATTATCCAAAGCAGACCAAAAATCTTCTGATAATTCAACACAATTTATAATGCAAAAATATTACCAAGTACTGCACTAAGCCATAAATGTTATTTGATACTATGATGATACAAGGAAATGGACAAATGAAAGTAGCGTGGCACACGGAAATTTTCCTGAACAAAATTTAAATTATGGGTGTTTTTCTTGGCAGGTGTTCTCACTGGTGGTAAAGCGGTGTCTGGAGTACCTGGGTTTGACTCAGGTTGGTCAGCACTACTTCGACCCGACCCAAGAAATGGTCAGTCAGAAACACAGGTACTGTATGTCCAGTCACACCCACTAATAACCCATTCAGTGCCAGTGCTATTTTTTGCAATTGCATTTTTGCTACGTCAAGAAAATTTCAGTATGCCAGAGAAAAATTACAGACACTAGAGGTTAAGGGAAACCTGTATCTTTCTTTATCAAATACAATGAAAAACTGGAAAAGTAAAAATTGGGTTCAGAGTATGGGCCAAGATCCATGGATTTTGAACTATTTTGAAGCTTTTCCTTGTAAACCGCTGCACTGTGGGACAACTGTCATATACCATTACTGCTTGCCATTGAGGAACTTGAAAGAATTGGGCGCCCCTTTGGATCCAAGTCCACACCTTTCTTCAGTTGTCCCTCCCTTCTTTCTTTTTCCTTTGTGCTTGCTGTTCCTCCTATCTGTCTCCATTTCTTCTGTGGTATATGGTCTTTCTGGTCTAGTACATTCTTCTTTCTTCTCCTTCAAACTTATTCCACATGATGTTTGGTGGTGTTCTCAGAGTTGCAGTGTGGCCAGGTCAGCAGCTGGGTATCAGGCAACACGAACACCAAGTTTTATTGTGTACAGACGTCATCCACAAGTTCCTCAGACTGGACACCATGCATGACCTCCTCAGACAGATCCTTGCCAACCACCCAGACAACTATGTGAGTACTGTACTGTGCTGGACATTGGGACATGTTTAGTTGAATAGATGATAATGGGGAAGAAAAGAAGGATACCACAAAAGAGAAGGAAACAGAGTCAGGAAGGATAGCGAAAAGGGAGGGTAAGTGATGAGTTGAATAACCTGAGGAATTCAATAAATAATAATGTTAACTCCCCACTTATAAATTCTCTGCTGTGTTAAGCCAGGACAACTAAGTACCACAAGATTGGCATTCAAACCTGCACATCCCCAGTCTGTGATTCAAAGTGTTGAGGCTCTTCCCATCTAGCTATATACAAGACTCCTAGTTCAGCATTACAGTATACCTTTCATTCCAAACCCTGCATAGCCCCTTACATGTGCAATGTCTGATCATGTAACCTCATAATTTTACACTCATTAAAATTAAACGTCTGTGAATGAAAACAGTACCTACAGTATCTAACTCTGGTTTGATCACTAACCACTCTAACCTGTTCAATCAGCGTCATGTTGTACGACGCCAAGTGCTGGGCAACGTGGTGATGACAAAGTACAACCAACGCACCTACACCATACATGACGTGGCCTGGAACATCACACCCACCACAACCTTCAACTTCCATGGCTCAGAAATCACCTACCTTGAGTACTACCAGCAGGTGATTTCAATACACAGCCATTTGTTCTTTAACGTTGGTAACATACAGTACTTTACTGTACTGACTCCCTCAACTACTCTTTTTTAATTTTTTGGTTAATGAACTGCAAATCAAGGCAAATTTCACTAAATATTTTCATTATGAAAAAACAATCATTATAAAATAAAATTATAAACTCCATCTTGGCTAGGATTCCAACATTCAAAACCCTGGTCTATGACAAGGGATGTGCATATTCAGTGAGCTATGATGGATACATCAGTGTTGTGGCCACCTCTGATGCCAAATTTCCTCTCCCCCAGACATACCAAGTGACCATAAAGGATCACCGTCAGCCCCTTCTGCTGTCCCGGCCAAACCTGAAGGAACAGCGGAGGGGGACAGGCAGCGTGTACCTCATTCCTGAGTTGTGTGTGGCCACGGGGTTAACTGACGCCATGCGCAATGACCACCACATGATGAGGGATCTGGCACAGTTCACACGAATGGACCCGGAAAGAAGGGTTCAAAGCATACGGAAGTTCTCATCAAACCTCTTCAACAATGAGAAGGTAACTCAGGGAGAAGACAACACAAGAAAACAAATATTTTATAATACTCTCTACTACCAGCTCACTAGGACTATAAATCACTCAGTCAAAATAACAGATAACACAAAGGACTAACTTTGGCAACAATCACTGTTACCATCGTCCCTGTCCCTCCTCACCTCACCCATTCATGGCACCCCCACCAGGTGAAGGCTGAGCTGCAGCAGTGGGGGATGGAGTTCTCAAAGGTGCTGAGTGCCGTGAGGGGCCGTGTGCTGCCCCAGGAGATCATCAGCATGGGGCCTGTCTCCTTCCAGTACAAGGGGTTTGGCTCTGATTGGATCGGTGAAGTCAAAAGTAAGTCTGTCAGCATGTGTGTCTGTCTGTCTCTGTCATTCTCTTCCTTTCTTTCTATGTATATATATCTGCTATACATGTATTGATGTACTGTATATTATGGATGCATGAATCACATTTGCCTTGCACTAAACATTGAGGCTTTTTTCTTATTTGACTCGCATTGTCAATTTGGTACATTTTCTATGATTTTCACAACACAAAACATTCCTCTCAAACTTAAACACTACTAAAGTACTCAAAAACATGGCAAGTTAACACTATTGCCAGAAAAAGAAGAAGAGAAAAATGCAGTTTTCAGTTATCTCAAAACGACATTAGTGAACACAATCCAAACTCCACCTTTGTATACCCTCTCCCCCAGACGTGCCCATGACTTCCTGTGCCCAACTCACCAACTGGGTCCTCGTCTTCCCGTCCAGGCTCAAATCCGAGGCTGAGGACCTGTTGAGTGGCCTTCGGAGGGTCAGCAAATCACTGGGAATGGTGGTGACACAGCCTGCAATGTGAGTACAGTACTGGACATGGGTTGAGGTGGAGGGTCAAGAGGACTAAGGTAGGCTGGGACAAGCAAGGAAAGATTAGGGGAAGCTGGGGAAGATTAGGGAAGGGTTGGGAAAAACTAGGATAAGCTGGAGAAGACCTGGGTAAACATTTGATAACTGAAATAGGCTGAAAAATACTGAAAAAGGCTGAAGAAGACTTGGGTATTCTAGATTACCTATATTGCTAGAACTGTCATATGATATCCTTCCTACTTAAAACACTGTGGTTCCCTCCCTCCATATAGCCAGATCCTGCAGGGGGACACATTACAGGAGTATGTGCAGGGTGTTGGTCAGCACAGTGGTGTGAAAATGGTGGTGTGTATCCTTCCCAACTCCCGCCTTGATCGCTACGCTGCCATCAAACGTCACGTCACCTGTGTCATGTCCGTCCCATCCCAGGTTGGTGTGTTCCAGCGTGTCATGTGAACATACTGTACATTTTTCCATCCTCTGGTCAGACTAATACAATACTGTACAGTACAATATAAAAATGCTGCTCTAGTTCCAGGCATCAAGGCCATGTGGTACCGTACTGATGCAAGAGACTAGAAAACACCCACTGTTATGAATAATGATGAAGTACATTTGACCTTAGAATGCTTTCACCCCTGTTGTAGATGGTAGTGGCTCGGACACTGCAGAATAAGGCCAAGCTGATGTCGGTTGTGTACAAGATTGCCATCCAGATTAACTGCAAACTGGGTGGTGAGGCTTGGAGGGTCCACATACCCTTCCAGGTGGGTGTCTGAGAAGGATGTAGGTTCTATCCTCACACAAGAAGCATGTGTTTTGATTTTGTTCTCCATTCCTGAGTTAAACTGCAGTACATGAGTTCCACTAAAATACACAGGTGATCAGGAATATATAAAAGGCTGATATCACATTCGTATGTTTTCCGTCATCTTCCATCCACGGTACACACTTTACGCTTGTCACACTAGACATGCAGGTGTCCTACAATCCTCAGACAACAAGCTGGAGGATGGAGGAAGCCTTAGTTTGACTGGGGATGAAGGAAAGTTTGCTAGTGTAACACCTGGTTCAGCATGGAGAATGATGGGAGATATGAAGTGAACTTCCTCATCACTTTGCTGCATTGATTCAAGTACACACATACAATATTATTTAAGACTAATGCCGTTGTTTATACATTAATTAATATACTTTTCAACCATTGTACATACAGTACATAGTGCTTCTTTCTGACAAGTTAAATCATCTGGAAAGAATAAGACAAAAAAGTCAAAGTTGTCAAGGGCTGTTCAAGTGTTAATATGAAGGGTTTAAGGGTTAATATTGATGCTAACTTGACAGCCTGATCTGCCCTGACTTTACCCATTTTTTCGTCCACCAGAATGCAATGGTGGTTGGCTATGACGCTTTTCACGACCGAGGGGGCGGGGGCCGAGGGGGTGCCTCATGGGGGGCAGTGGTGGCCTCCTACAACCACAACCTCACCAAGTTCTACGGACAGGTCACCCGCCACGCCAACCGGGAGGAACTCACCTCCAACTTTAGGGTCGCCGTCATGAGTGAGTGCAGCAAAGGAAGGGGAACAGATTTAATTCTATTTGAGATAGGCCATATGGATCATGTAGCTCAAGATTAAGTCACAGGGGAAGGGCAAGGAACATTTCTCGACATAGTGCAAAGTTGAGTTGCATTCATAATAATTTAGGTGCTCCTAAAACTTTGATCCCTTCTGTATCCGGTCGCTTTTAATGTACTTCAAGTCGCATGCATCTCACCCTAACCATCTGATGCCCCTTTGAAAACATACTACATCTTCCTTTTCCTTGTCCCTCATTCAAAGCCCACAATCCTTCATTCTCCTTCAGCACATTGATGACTTTACCTGTTGTGTTGCACTAACATTCCTACCAATCAGTTGTAATCTCCCACCAACAGATGCCCTGAACCACTACGCTAAGGTGAACGGCCAGCTGCCTGAGAGGGTGTTGGTGTATCGGGATGGGGTTGGGGACGGTCAGCTCCTCTACGTTAGGGACACAGAGGTCACAGCTATCAAGGTGAGCAAGTGTGGGTCATGGTTGACTATTCAATGGTTCTTTATGACTCATTTTTTGGTCTCCAAACTTGTCTGGCTCAAACCTAATATTAATTGCAAGATAGAAAGAAAATGTTGACTATTATAGTCTACTGGCCCGGGGTTTTTCTTTATGCTGGATATAGAAGAAGTGGCAATAAAATAAAACATGTACTGTATACACTGAAGAGTGAGAAGGAAAGTACAGTAATGAGCTTATAGATAGAACACTCTAAAACTAAACAGACAACTTTAAGGCCCAAGACTCTACGCAAGGATTTTTTATAGGCTGAACAATTACAGAACTGTACAACGATCAGAACAATATTCAACATGAAGCCATCAAACAAGTCATTGTCACTCCTTAACCCCTAACTCTTCTTGCATATGACCCTCATTGACAGCTACTGTAGGAGAAAGCAACAGCAACCAGGACATTCACACACTTTCATATTATTTTCACTGGGTTAATTCTTGCAGGCATGCTTTGAGGCTTTGGGGTTCAGCCCACGGTTCAGCTTTGTTGTGGTGAGCAAGAGGATCAACTCAAGACTTTTCACTCAGAACCCCTCCACTGGCCAACCAGCTAACCCGCCCCCAGGCACTGTGTGTGATGACGTAATTACCCGCCCAGAGAGGTAGGGTACTGTATTTCACTCCAACATAACATTACCAAACTGAAAGGAACTGACACATAAAACAACGCATCAGAGAGAGTCCCTTGATCATAAATTGGTCCCAAGTTACAGTTAATTTTCAGCAAAAAAAAAAGATATTGCATAACATAAGTATTTTTTCTGATTAAAATTCACTGTAGGAACACAGCTCATGAACCTGTACCTCCTCCCCAGGTATGACTTCTACTTAGTGAGCCAACAGGTGAACCAGGGGACGGTCACCCCTACTTGCTACAACATCATCGAGGACATGAACTCCAACCTGGACCCAGATCGTCACCAAAGACTCGCCTACAAGCTATCATTCCTCTACTGCAACTGGATGGTGAGAATACTTTGTTTATTTTGCAAAGATGATACCAATATCCAAGTATAATCCGCCAAAAAATGTCTTCATTTTGAACCCCAGAAAATATTGAGCAGATAAGTTGAAACAGCAGGGACAGCTTCACAAGTCAGACTACTGTACTGTACAGCACATACATCCTTCCTTCATGACCCCACCACCATCTGGTTTGACACAGTACAGTAGTCAGTCTTGCGAATCAATCCTTGCTGCTTTGACTTCTTTGTTTGAATATTTACAGGGTTTGGATAGAAGATACAGCTTTTTTGTCTGACTATACCAGGCTACTGAGACCATACATTACTATCTAACCTCTTAGAGTAACTCAGTCAAGGAGGCAATGATGGCTTAAGGAGATAATACAATAAAATAATTCTAAAATACAACAAAAACAAGAAAACAATAGTAACAGGCTACAGTAAATAGGGCATTTGATATTTAAACAGATAATACAAGATGGAAATACAACAGGAAATAGGAATATGGAACAAAACAAAAACACAGTAAAGGAAGAAGTACACTTATACAGTACATGACAGGCACTTTCAACGAGGCTATTATAATAAGGTTTAGGGGATAAGATGTCAGCAAAATAGAAAATACTGATTCCTCCAAACTATGTCAAGAGACAGACTGCTTCCATGTACTTATGCACAATGTGTTTTGTTCATAACTTGGAGAAACTGGTAACTTCACTTTGGTCTTCCCCTCTGACACCTCTCATTTTACAGGGTCCAGTGAGGGTGCCCGCGCCTTGCCTCTACGCCCACAAGTTGGCCTCTGTTACAGGTCAAGCCCTCAAGGACTCACCTCCTGCTCATCTCAGGGACAAGCTGTGGTATCTTTAGTGGCTTCAATCTTCTGCTTATCATCTCATTATATGAATCTACAGTACAGTACTGTACATTACTGAATTGACCATTCTTTCCTTCTCGGTCCTATTCCCTTCGATTTCAGGGAAGGATGAGGGCCCCGACTATTAATGAAAGCCTCTTACATAGTTGAGAATCCCTAAAATTTAAGGGTTCCTAACTCATTTGAGGGCCGTAAACAGAGATGTGGAGAAATCTCCTGTACAAATTCCTTTCTATTCTACGGATGAGGGCACCTACTACTGACAAATAATTCACACTTAGGTTACAGAAGGTTGCAAACCCTCTCCTCCACTAAAGTCTTCAATGCCATTTCATCTGGCTCATTCCTCTTTAGTACACATTCATTTCCCTCCTACACCCTCGGCAATATGGTAACTCTGGAGACCACGTTGGCGGTTTACCTTCCTTTTCGTTGCAAGGTTATATTGGGGATGATGGTCTTCCAAACTTTATTTCCAAACATAGAAGAAAAAAAAAGATAAAAGATAATTGTACGGTATCGTATTACTACACACTTTTGATTATATGTATATAATATACAACACAGTTTCATTTTAATTGTGCTTGCCACATTCAATAAACAAGTACAGTACAGTAATAAGGTTAGAGTCTTTAAAAGTCGAATACATTGTTTACATAAATGTCTTGTCTTGTCCTAATACACTTTTGACTTCATGTACTGGTAAAAATATTTTGTATTTTCAAAAGTGTTAGCCACATTGATTAAGGGAAGTTAAGGGGAGATTCTCTTGTTGGCATATTGGAAGGCTACTGATTCTTCCTAACTATATCAGAAAATAGACGCCATCAATGGTACTAATAGGGATCTGTTTCGTGGCATAGTTTGGAGGAATCACAGACCTTCCAATTCAATAACAAGAGAATCTCCCCTTAATTAACTTAATTAAGGAAAGTGTGTTTAAGTAACGGTCGAATAATGTTTGATGCATATGCCTTTATCTTGCCAATTGCCATCACAACTGTTGACACTCTTGTACTCAATAAAATTTATTACAAATATTTCTAAGTGTTAGCCACATTCAATAGACAAGCGTCAAAGTAAGAGTCTCTAAGTAATGGTCGAATAATATTTATGTATATATACTGTATATATATGTTGTTGTTGCTGGTCTACCCCCCAAGAAATGAATTGCATTATATCTGGGCATAACACACTTTTGACTACATGCATTCAGTATTATTAAAAATATATAAATTTACATGTACTGTATTTTCACCAGTCTCAGCCCCAGTAAGTAAAGAAGTGTCAAGACATGAGTCTGAAAGTGAAGGTCAAATAATGTTAGAGGTTAAGAGTAAACATTCCAGGCTGCCATCTAATTATCATAGAAATACTGTATTCTTCTGTATATTTCCATATGGAAGGCAGTTTTAGATTATCTTCCATATGTTTATTTTAACAGAAACACCATGGTCAGGAATTTATAATTATTTACTGGAAACATAATCAGGTATAAAATAACAATCAATTCTATACAGTATTAGCATTAAAATATACAAAGTTGCTCTCTACAAAGTTGGTTTACTAATCTGTTATTACAATCTACTTCTATGGTTCTGATACCTCCCAAAACTACCCAAAGAGGGTATAAATGAAACCTGAAAGAAAAAAAGACTGGAGTAATGACGAGTTGAGCTTCACAGCCTTTTAAGAAAGCATCATCAATACTGATAATTTTCATTAGTACAGTAAACTAATTATATAAAATACAATACAATAATACCATATGAATATACATGAACACTGACAGCACAAATCAACATTATAATTATATGCACCATCTTCTTATTTATACTGGCACCATAGGTCCAGTACACATTTGAATAATGATGTTCTGTAAGACAAACTTGCTACATTAATATATAACAATTGTACTTAATCACCTAAAGGGAACTTGTAAAAACTGAATATAGTGGATAAATAAATAAATATTTGACTGAAAATATTTAACAGAGATGTTTCTGAACCTGACCAACTGATGATACAGCATATCTATCTGTTGAAAAATATGAACTATTTTTGCATTCATGATTGATGTATATGTTACAGTATATTTACAAAACAATTGAGTTTGCAGAAACCTCTGGATGCAAAATCACCAAAAAAATAGGAAATGTTGTGAAATTTTCCTCAATGTCTGAATGTCCAGTTTAATGCAAAATTATCAGGACTAGTGATTCTGCAAAACTTCAAACATGAGTGAGTTTGCAAAATCTCTCCAAGATGGGGAATTTTGCAAAGTAATTGATAACCTCAGTGAGTTTACAAACTCTTTCATAAAGGCAATAAATATCGGATTTATGGGAAACAATTTTATTATATGGTCTCATAATTGAAAATCTTACTAACGAAAAACGTAACTGTAAGGCCTGGGACACACGAGCAATTTATGGTCGCCAGTCCTTGCGTGGCTGATAACGGTGATTTGTTGGTTATGTCACAGAGTCGCCCGTGTGTACGGCTAGCGGCGTCACACTATTTTGCACCTACCCTAAAAGACTTGAGAAATATTCCTCCCTCTCAAAATTGCTCTCTCTCTCTGTTTGACCTTTTTTTCACACCATCACTGGGTTAAAAATCTAGGTGCTTTTTTTTAAGATTTCCTCTGTAGGCTTTTCTGGTGAATTTTGTGAGTCACAGGCTTTGTTTTTTGCAGAACAAATTCAATTGCCTGTCATTTCGCTTAGTTAGTCGCCTTGGCTATCTTTGCAGTTGCTCTTGAAGATGAAAGCAAAGGTTCTCTGGTGGCCTATTTTTCCAAAAAATACTTATTTACATTGTAAATAGTTTTTTTTTGCTTGGCTGTGTAGCATACGAGAATAAGTTGTGGTGGAACCTTCTATAACTAGAGAATGACAGAATGACCTGGAATGAACTACAGTAGGCTATACTAACCTGGGTGACCCACTGGTAGGCAACGATGCATGTATATCACATGTTGCCAAGTGTAATGGAAGGTATACAAAGTTCAAAATAATTATGCTGTGAACAGTATAGAAAGCACTGTACGGTACAAGTGTCAGAAGGTAACTGCAATGGTTCATATTACTCAGACTTGTTACCACAGACAGGACTTCACTGATATTGGCTGATATTCTTAAATCACCTGCAACACTGCAATGGTAAAGCCTCAATTATCTGCACTTAATGAAAGCCTTGCCCAGGTTCCAAGGAATTGCAGAGGTTAGTAACTTCTGTTCATAGGTTGTGAAATGTTTCTTCTATACAGCTGCTTCAATACCCTATAATTAGCTCTATGTCTTTATGTATCATTTTGCTCCAACTGTAGTATCATTAATCTGGCATTGGTGAACTCTGCACATCCACAATCATAAACTGGGATGGGAGCCATCATAGGTGCGCTGACTGCAGCTGGTATTCATCTTGTTGCTCTGATTATGGTGTTTTCATTTCATAACTTCTTGAATATCCTTTTATTCATAGATTCAATGTTCTTAGGACTCCACCTGATGCTGTGATATAGGATTGATGAATCAAGTTATGAGGCATAACATCATATCTTGCTATATAAAGTGGTTATGCTGTGATGAATCACAATCTGCGACTCTGTGATGGTTCAGATCCCAATCTTCTATTTTGATGAAATTTTGCATATTCACCAAAGACTGATGGTAAATTTGCAAAATAACTAGGTTTGGTGATTCTGCATAAACACAGCTTTAACAAATTTACCATAATATAATACAGTATACATGTATATGGCTCTTATATGTGCAACCAACATGATAAAAAGGATTCCAAGAAGAGATCAGTTAGATTACAACAATAATAAACTGTACATTAAAGTAACTCAACGCCCCACTAACAGTTAAAAAATATCTTGACACTTCTGAAATTACTCAAGGACCACTACAACAAACAGGGATAAGTTGTCTTGGGACCAATTTCACAGTCATTCGTAGTTGATGTGTAATTAATCACCCAAAAATGAAAGTAACTGAGCTATGAAGTGATTCATGATCTTATTCTGAATGATATGGTGACTGAACTATCCAAAGACCCAGGTTACCAACCTGCATGACAGATGTAATGAGTATGGATACTGAACAGTTTAGTGAAGTTAAAGGTTGAAGTGTATGGTTGAGAGGTGAAACAAATAATGAGCAACAACCATTATATTGGCCTATCATCACATGCGTTGCTCACACATGTAAGTACAGCTACCAGTATTCACCACTTCATTCATAACTTTCACATTCAATTACAACCTCCAAAATGTTTTCCCAAGCTTTTTTAATTCCCTTACCATACATTCTAAGACGTATATTGGTCCTGTCATAAACAAGAAATGTTTAACATACAGTAAATGTGTTACAATGAGGTTCCACTGTACAGCAATGCTCAAGGAAGCAAGTACAGTGCAGTACTGTTGGTTCTACTCCTACTAGGACTGCAGCAAGGACATTACCCTCTTGCTATGGCATATATTCTTTCCAAGGCAGTCCAAATACTGGGGTTATATACGTACTACCACCTAGATTTATACATGGGGCACTATTCTTCCCAACAAGGTGAGCATAGGAAAGTTGTGGTCCCATGTCCTTCTAGTTATGAGGGGAGAAAGCTACACATACCCATACACTCAAATCATTTCCTTCCTCAAAAACCCAAATGTTTCTGCTTCCTCTACTAATTCAGAACTGTAGTGGCCAACCTCACATAGAAACACATTACCGGTACTTTATCTCATTGTACCACTTGACCGACAATGAACTTCCCACAAGTCCAAAACAAAATTTAACAAATTTTTCATAAAATCAACTATGAACTATTAACTTACGAACTCTTGTTCATAAATAAAATTCCCCCATAATCACAGCACTCAACAACACCCACCAAAATATTTCAAGACAATCTTTAATTACATCACCTACTTCTACAACAATATTACGAACGATACTTCATTCTACGCTCCATTTTGCGCTGTTTCTTGTTCATCATCATCTGTTCTTCCATTTCTGAAGTGTCCTGTTGGAAGAACCACGGCCCTAACACATTGGTCCAAAGCATCTGGCCCCCACGACAAGGTGCCTGGTAAAACACAAGGAATATACAACTCTAGAAAAGAACTGGCAGTAAGGATAGGAAAAGGGATTCTTTAATATCTAGAAATTAATTACACTATAGTGCTTGTGACAATTAATTTATCTTTAAGAAATTGGGATGAATAAACTTTACCAATTTACTGATGGTGTGTATAAAATTTTCTATAACTCCAAATACTACACATAAAAATACATAAATATAAAAGTAAATGTCCCTCTTTCATTACCTTGAACCATATTAACAGTCAACAGAAAATAAATAAACCAAATTGTGAGTGAAAAGGAGTGACAACCTGAATGAATCCATACATGAGAGGATGTAAAGAAGGAAAATTTTCAGAGAGTATATAAAAAATAACTGATTTAGTGTGTAAGGGACCCTGTGATGTAGTCAGAAAAGTGGAGGTAAACGAGTCATTCAAATATTGCCACGAATCACCACCTTTATAATAGGAGCTTGTTTCATGGCTAGTCAAGTGGAATCAGAAGCCTCCAATTCCAATACACAATCACAGGGTCCTTAATGCGAGTTATAATAATCCCCTCCTCATGGAAAAGTCTAGAGGAAGTCATTCCAATGGATCTAGATCATACACTGGTACTGTACAGTACTTATTTGCCATGGACAATTTTGGAATACAAATTGGTATAGTTAAAGAATGAATAAAAGAAATAGAAGTATACAAAATAAAGAAAAACGAGTGAACTTACCAGCAGCAAGAGGAGCCAGAAGTAGCTGGAGTAGAGACTCAGTACTATAGTTCCTGAAGTCAGTATCACTAGGTCCTTCACATGCCTAAAAGTAAGTCACACAGTAGCCTATGAACTTAGAAACACACTTTAGTAACCATAAAATTAGTATTTTTATACCTATCACTAAAATCAGCTCTTATTATAAAATTTAAGAACTGTATTGTACAGTTCTCAAAATAAGATATCAAACTCACAAATACACTTTAATTAAGCAAAATATTAAGCAATGAATAGGCAAACTGATTCAGTACAGTATAGTACTTTCAGGTGGTGAAACACATTGGCAGAGACAGTATTTTCACATATTGGGAGCTACCATTCGTTGTGCCATACATCTAAGCACAAAATTGCTAGGAAACTGTATTTTTTTTAGCGATACAACTATACAAACATCAAAGAGTTCCCTTCTATGACATAATTGTATAGTTTTACCCATCAATCTATGGTACCCTTAGCAGTACTTACTCTGCAATTCCTCCCTCTATGTTTAGGTCACAGCCCTCGTCCAGCATTGATCCATCAGCGCCATACTTAGGTGTGGCCATGCTGGACATGAAGCGGTAACATCCACCCAGGACCAGACTAGCCAGAATGAGCATTGTCTGTGGTAGGGTAGAAGGAGTATTGAATTAATATCTGGCATTGTATGTTTTGGGCTACAGGATCAATGAGTCATATGGTTTGTTAATATTCATGTAGAAAAAAATTTCTATACAACACAAACTTGAATTGACAAAGTTAGACAAAGGAGCATTTAAAATTTTTACTCTGAAGTTATTCAACATTTAAGGTTCTTCAATGAGGAACTGAGTGTAAAGTTGTGAATAGAAGCATAATCCTGTGCTTTACCAAGAACTTAATGTATGATAGTAAAATCTTACAGTGTCAAGAGCTGGGAAGGCTGTGAAGAAAATGAAGCCAACACCAAGGTAGACACCAACTGCTCCAAGTGTCATGTTACGGTAGAATGCCAGGGTTTCCTTATTCTCCTGCAATATCTGCTTTTGACCTTTGGTCCCCTGCTTCCCCCTTTGTACCTGATAAAGCAAACACTGTGTCATTTACATCTCTTAAAGACTTAAACATAGCCACTACAGGGTGTCCCTAAATATACACTTTTAAACAATAACAACTTTAAAGCTAGAATACAGTACAGTATAGGGTTTAGTAGCTGCAATCATTATCTATCTATTTATAGCTCTGATGCCTCATTCCCTCCGGGAACTCTCCCCAAGGGGATGGCCACGGCAGAAGTCTCCAGTTTTCCCTGTTCCAGCACTCCCTCCTTACTTGGTTTAGCCCTCCTCTGCCCCTCATGTTTCTCTCCCTCAAGTACTCTTTCACTCTGTTTTCCCATCTACTTCACAACTTCACTTCCATACACCTTCTTTGCATATGCCACGTCTTGCATTCTCTCCACATGTCGAAACCAATTCAATGTAACATGCTTTACCCTCTCAACCACTCCACAATCAAACCAATTGTCTTCTCACTCATACCACATCTCTCATACACACCTCTCATTACTTTCTCCATCCCACCTGGTAAGGCCATATGCTCCTCTCAGGTAACTCATTTTCACTGCACCTATTCTAGACTGGTTAACTCTACTCCATGTCCATGTCTCCGACGCATATGTCAGTGTTGGCAGGATTATAATATTTCTCAGTCCCCTTTTCACTTCCTTGCTCACACTTCCTCTATCTTCTCGTCACTCCCACTCTATTGGATGTAGCAGTGTCAATCATTTCAATTTCTTTCCTCTCAAATACCCATCACTTTACTTTTACCAACATTCACCTTCAGTTTCCTTCATTACACACGGACTGAAACTCATTCACCACCCTCTCATCAGATACCCAGAAGGAATGAGAAAAAGTAAGAGAGACAGACAGAACAGGCCAGGGTGTGGTAGAGGATGCCAAATTCCTCATTTCTGGATAGAACCAGCCCTCACCAGTGTGTGCTGGGTAGTTGAGAAGTGTGCTGGGTAGTTTACATCAACACATCTTCCCCCAGCCTACAGGGTTGCTATCCTTGCTCTTACAGCCGGGTACCTATTTACTGCTAGGTGAACAGGGACATAGGGGGCTGGGAAAATTGTCCAACAAATCCACTGACCCAGGAATTGAACCCGGGATCTCTCGCGTGCTAGGCGAGCATGCTAACCATTACACCATCAGCACCCCCTTTTTCTAAGTAGTATTCATCACTTTCTACACTTCATCCTACAAAATATCTTCTATTATGTAGAGTTAGTTATTTTTATATATCAGTTGAGTATATATTGGCTACATTAAGGTTTGTGGCGGTGGGTGGAGAGATGTTGGTGTGGTAAGTGGGGGTAGTGGTGATGTGTAGGGGGTACTGTATTGAAGATGTGTTAAGTAGGGGTCCATTTTCTTTACTACCATAAAAATAATCAGATACCTGTAACTCAATCATCACTATCCACTACAAATCCCTACTTAACAACTTCACTACTATACGTTAAGCAAATAGGTTAATCTTCTCTCCCCAACTGCCATAAAAACCATGAAACCACATCTTCACTGTCCACTATACAGCAAGAGATCAGTGACTGGAGCCAGGGAAGTGATCATAGAGGAAATCAATGCCTTTAATGAAGTCTAACATGGCTTCAGCAAGGGGTGACCCTGCCTGTATCAGCTACTCATCCATCAAGAAACCATAAAAGAAGACATCAGCAAGAGTATGAATGTTGATGTGATTTACTTGGACTTTGCCAAGGCATACAATAACGTTGACCATGGCCTCATTCTCCTTATGCTAAGGAACCATGATATAGGGGGTAGCCTTGGAAAGTGGATGTACAGTTTCTTGACAGGCAGAGAACAAACAGTATCAATCCAAGGTGACCACTCAGCACCAAGTGAAGTGAGAAGTCGAGTTCCACAGGGGTTGGTACTGGGATGCCTGCTGTTTCTCATCATGATTGGAGATACCTTTAGACCCTGAACTACAGCATTCCCAGGCCACTTCATATATTGACGACAAAGAGGTGAAGAAGACGTCTGGAGCGGAATACAATCTAGCTGTTACAAGAAGATTTAAACTGTCTACTCACCAGGCTGTCACAAACAATATGAAAATGAATGATAAAAAGTTTGAACTGATGAGATATGGCCCATTACAAGACATAAAACGAAGCACTAACTACAAAGTCCACCAGCATAATATTGCACCAAAAGAACACGTGCATGACCTTGGTGTCACAATGAATGCTGAAGGAGCTTGCTCCCAACATATTAACCTTGTCACCAAAATGGCCAGCAGACATGCTAGGTGGATTCTGCAGTCCTTTCAGACATGAGAGAGGACATGCATGTTAACCTTATGGAAGTCCTTGGTCTTACCAAGACTGGAGTACTGTTGTCAACTTTGGTTGTCCTACAAAACAGAGAACACGTCAAGCTGGAAGCCGTTCAATGGACATTTACAAGTACCGGTAGAATCTTTATTCTTCAATATATGAACTACGGTACTAGGAGTGACTGAAGGAGTTATAGCTATACTCTCTACAAACAAGATGTGTGAGATACCTGATGATCTATGTTTGGAAGACCTTAGTGGGGGTTGTACCAGATGTGAAACTCGGGCTATATAACCATCCAAGAGATAGACTGTGTTACATCAGGACAGAGGCTATAACACAGAGAACACCAACAGTCCTACATAACACCTTCACAATAAAAGGAGTTCACCTGTTTAATGCCATTCCAAAGCCAATCAGGGAACTTAGAGGGGTCTTAACAAAATCCGGTATTTATTGAAAGAATTACCGTTTTGCAGCAGTGTTGCCAGATCCGGCTGAGTCCCAGTATTTTGCCCAAGTCATTTATTGTACTTTATCACGATTATTTCCGGGTAGTTTGCCCAGGTTAGGTTCCGGTAGTCTGCCCAGGTTAGGTCCCGGTAGTCTGATGCGGTCTAGGTTAGGTTAGGTCAGGTCAGGTAAGGTCAGGCTAATTTCAAAGTGCCCCATTTGAATGTGCCCTATTTTAGAAATGGGGCATTTGCAGAGGAAATGCCATAGAAGAAAATAGTCTTAGAATGGTCTAAATAAATGGGTAATGAAGGTAGAAAAACCTTACGCAATAACGGTAATTCATTCAATATTTACCCAAAATCCTTCAAAAACAGTAACTAAAAGTCAAAAATATCTGACGAAGCTAAAATAATGACCATAAACTAAAGACATAATTAAAACTCTTGGTCAGAATAATACCACATATCTCCCTACACTCTAACTATGAAGATATGACTGTCTATGGCTTTATGTAGATTGTATATTGAAGCTAAAACAGGAAAATGTTTGCCTCTCACCACCATCTTGACGTTGTTACAGCTCAGTCAACGCCGACTCAACGGGTCAGGTATGGTGGTTATAATTCCGGGTTGTATAAACTATTAATATTATCTTCTCTTTCTCAACATTAGATAAACGACTTCCTTTACCAGGAATCATAAGAATATTGTTTCTCTAAGTAATTTTACATAACCACATATTGTAGATACAGCTATTAAGAAATATTATTTCCACTTATGAGAGTACTTGTATAACCCATATATAAAGCATAACGGCATGTTTATTTACTTCCTTGCTCCTGTCACAAAATATTACTGTATGTAAAATTGAGCCCAATAATTAATAGGTGAACATATTTTATATTATAAAAACAGTACTCATACTACTAACATGTGTTATATGACGAAGGCTGTATAATATGAATATCAGAGCAGACCGGTCAGACCACTGAGCTAACTGGAGTGGTGATATACTCCGTGATGCTGTGATTTCAGGCGGCCATATTGAAACACCTGGTTCGCACTTTGGTGCGGAAATCCTAACATCCACTTAGGTTGTTTTCTTCCGTAATTACTAAATATTCGTACATATCCTTATTAAAGAGAGATAAAATGTTAATAGACATTTGTTCTTTCGATTAATTACTATTCTTAAATAGTTCTTAGTTGTACCCATGCAGAGACTTAACAATGGATAACCTTCAAAGGGTAATTTATATTTTGAGGACTAACGATGTTTGTTACTTATCTATGAAACGTTATTCCAGTAAGGCCCAGAACACACGGGCTCTTTGCCACGCAATGGCAAGGTCCATGAACATATAATATATATGGGGGCCCGCTACACAGATTAGGGCCCCTGAGCACGGGACCGGGCTTTAACACAGATGGGAACCCCTGAAAATCCCTATTATTTGGTGTGGGCCCATTTTACTTATGGGAATCTCTAGGGGTCACAAACATTCATGGGGGCCCCTTTCACTCATGGGAGGCCTTAATTAAGATGAAGGCCCCGTACACATACTGTATATAGGAACTTCTGAATGTCCATTACACACTATAATGGGACAATATATAGAATAGGGCCAATTGCATAATATGAGTGCCTGTACCCTAAACACTGATGATATCTTATTATCAATATGCCTATGCTCTTTGTTGACGACGCAGCCTTGAGCCCTTGACGTCGCACACAGAAGACAGTCTACAGCAGCTTGTCAGTCGCCTTTCCAATGCCTGTAAGGAGTTCGGACTGACCATCAATCTGAAGAAGACAAACGTCATGGCACAGGGTGCTAACCACCCCCCTACCGTCGCCATTGACTGGTACAACTTGGAAGTCGTGGAAAACTTCACCTACCTCGGGTCCACTATCTCCAGCTCACTCACCATTATTAATATTGATGCGGAGATAAACAGCAGGATCGCCAAGGCAGCAGCAGTTATGGCTAGTGTTACATAATTGCATATAAAGCTTTATATAGCTAACCTGGAAAGCTAACTGGAATATAATCATGTAACACTAGACTAAATCAGAGGGTCTGGAATAATCCCAATCTCACCGAGAAGACCAAGCTGCGCGTCTATCAGGCCTGCGTGCTTAGCACACTTCTCTCTATATATATAGCAGCGAAGCATGGACCACCTACGCGAGCCAGAAGAGGAAACTCAACAGCTTCCATCTGAGGTTTCTACAACGCATCCTGCACATTCAGTGGCAGGAGAAAGTACCCAATACAGAGGTTCTGGAATGCGCCAACATGAACAGCATGTTCGCCATGCTCAGCGAGAGGCGTCTTCGCTGGCTCGGCCATGTCAGAAGAATGAAATCTGGCCGCATCCCCAAGGACCTTCTGTATGGGGAACTGGCTGATGGATCACTACCGACTGGACGCCCACGCCTGCGTTACAAAGATGTCTGCAAAAAGGACATGAAACTGTGCAACATTGACGTCAGGACCTGGGAAGACTGTGCAGAACAGCGGAAGACCGATCGGACTGGCTTCTGACAGTCAAAAGGCGGGGCACACGGGAATCAGAGGAGGCGAGTAACACAGCGCTTGCTCAAAAGACTGAAAAGAGAACCAGGAGGAGGGAAAGACAGGAACAGCCTCAGCAATCATCATCCTTCGTGTGCCGCATATGCAGGCGGCATAATAATAATGCAGCAGAGATTGCCACTCATGAGTTGGGCTCTACAACCACTCGCGGAAGTGCAGATAGGCCCCACATACTTTTGTTGCTAAACTATCGTCTCACGAAGACGCCAAATTAAAGACGGAACTCACGGAAGGATGCCAACGAGTGGCGACAACGACGACGGGGACCTACGGTCACCTACCAAACCAAGGGAGATTATTGTTAGTATTATTAATATAAAATAACACAGTTTTTTTTTTTTTTTGCTATCTTCACTACCTGAATGTACCACCAAACAGTAATTAAGGTCTTCACAGTATATAAATATGAATGTCTTTTATTAAGATTTTGAAGATTTTAAGATAGTTTGCAGTACAAAACATTACATTGGGAAGGTTGTCTTATCCTGGTAGGAATGTTTTTAGCCTTTGTGTAGCATATTTTGCTGTATTGTATTGTATGGTATCTGACCTACTGTACAGTATTTAATACAGTACTGTACTGTAGTTTCACTTACCACCTGATGTATAGAAATATTAACAGAAAATAGATCTTGTATATAGGTAGAATGGATTATATAATACTGGCATGTTTTCCAGCAGGTTACTATAGTGTACTTGGTGTGGTTTGTGATGGATGGGAAGTTATTCCTCAATTCCCTGGCTGGGGAGAGGTGACTTATCTAGTGGCTGTGGTGAGACAAGGAGGGGGAATCATTAAGTCAACACTTCAACTGTCTCTCACCACTTCTTGAAAGGTAAGATTTTAGTTTTTGGTGTACAGTCACAATTATTTTTGCATGCATGATATGATTTGCTGATGAAAAGTGTGTTGTTGATGTGGTTGTATGTATTAAATGATATATTCCATGAATAATGTTTTGTGTATGGCTGTTAGCAATAAGTTTATATTACTGTACACAAGCCAATCTGGCCTGCTGCATCATGGGTCTCATTGGCTTAACCCTGTTCTTCTTGAAACTAAAGAGCCTAGGCCTACATATTATGTTAATGCAAAAATGTCAAGGTAGGCCTACTGTATATAGTTGGAATTTGGAGGGAAAGCAGGATGTCAAGTGAGGACGTGGCAATGAGGTGCAGAAATGGTGGGATATAGGCCCCCAGTAGGACCAAGGAAAACTTGGAGTTGTATTAGGCAAGACAAGGAAAAGATGGTTTGCTATAAATGAAGATTTGGCAATGAGCAGAGAGCAGTGGAAGAAAGATATCACACATCCAACTCCAGAATACAGTAATAGGAAAGTAGGGAAACAAAAATTATGACGGTCATAATGATGATTTTAAACTGATATGTAAGTACAAGTTTGTAATCAAGGCCAAGGCATTGTGATGCAGACTTTCTGGTCACTAAATACTGTAGGCTATATTGCAGGTAAAACAGGAAAATGAGGCAAAATCCAAAGAGTATTTTATTTAATGAGCAAGATGGAGCAGGCTGTCACTGCAGGGAACATCTATGGCAGCAGTACAGTACAGTATTGTGTATGGCCATAACTTGAGCCAACAAAACAATGTAATGGTAGATGCTTTACATTCAGTTTTATAGTTAGCCACGCTAGTATGAAGGAACAGGTATAAGATGTGACGATACTGTTTTGCATTTTTTTTTACAGTTTTCTTGTGTTATCTTTGAACTGGATCACTAGACAACACCTGGAAACTGAAAGAGGTAGGAATACAAAATATGAAATGCCAGTTTTCATTACCAGTCCTTAACATAACATCTGTACTGTCTTATCTAGGGGCCAACTATAACTTGCTATATCTGGTGTACCGGTAACACAATTCATACGTATGGTAACATACATGTTACCATACAATCTAGTTAACTGTCCTGACTTTGAGCTGCTAGTTGATGAGCAATTAGTTGTTGTAAAAAATACCACATTAAAATTAAGACAACTGTAGTGCTAATGTTTTTATTTTGTGGAAATGCAACAGTTTCATTCTTGCTGACAATAAACCATATTTACCAGGTTTGATAATACTCAAGTGCATTTGAACTATAAGTGCTTTTCTTTTTGTGTGAATTTTTAATTTATTTTGTCTTTGTTTCCATTAAGTTTACTAAAGTAAGGTTAATATATCTGATAAGGAAACCTGTACAATTTTTCCACATTAAAAAAAAAATGGCACCACAGCATGGACCACCCTTAAGCCAACCAGTTAGTCAGCAACACACAGAGGGCTCTTCTGTCGCAGGCAGTCCTCGTCAGTGATGTAGAAGTAGTGCTGGTAGGACAAGGCAGCACAGTAACCGAGCTGCTCTGCCTCAGGGGCCTGACGATAGTGGTAGCAGGTGGACCCGTTGGCAGCGCGGGTCATCATGTTTGCCGAGGTCACGTTCCGGGCACGACACTCATCATACCGCCTAAACAGCAACATCAACAGAATGAATAAATTACCATAAACATTAATCTTCATACTGTCTAGCCAGAAACAATTGCAGTGGAACATTAATAAATCAACAGCCCCTTGTCTTTGTACTGTCTAAGCAGAAACAATTGCGATAGAAGATAAATTAGTCAGCACTGTTAATTATTACCTGACAGCCCAGTAAGGAGACCCCATGACCATAGGAGTGTCGTTCAGCCAGGCCCAGCCACGACCCTTCTCCCGCTGACGACCTCCAAGCCAGAAGTCCGAGGTCAGCTCTGTGGGGGTAGTTAGTTATTTAGGTAGTTAGATGGGTCGTGGTTTCTTGTGAGTTGTTTGGTGTGGTAGTAGTGATAAGATCTTGAGGAGCATTCACAACTTGGGATTCAAGATTCGGAGTCAGTGTAAGGGACTTTTCAATATTTTTATTTTGTGTAGAAGAAGCTTTCTGTGGATTCTTATTTCATGCAGAAATAGATTATGAGGACATAATATTCTTACTGTGAAGGAAGAGCTTATGGTGACTGTCATATTTTTTATTAGGAAGAAGCTGACCGTGGAGTTTTATTATATCAACTATAAGAGTAAAGAGCTTACGGTGGTTCTGGAGATGCTGAAGGACGGTGGTGAAGTGCTCGACACTCTGTAGTGTAAGGAGGTCACCACCCAGCACCCTGCAGAAGGCCCTCGCCTCACCCCAGCTTACCTAATATCACACACAAGGTTCTTATTAGGGCCATCATTATAGCTTTATATTCATAGTACCTTACTCCAAGCCAAACCAGAAAGTCTGACATACTGTATTGCCAAAAGAGTCAGGAGAGAGTTTAGTGATTAAGTTCTCATTCCACTTTCTGCTATCCTTCACCAAACGGTTTGTGTGCAGGGAAGAGACTTGAACCCAGGCCAGCCAACAACACTTGAGGCAACATTAGTTGTACACACACACACACACTCACACACTATGCATCAATCCAGTGCCCCCTGTCCACTGAAAGGGATGAAAAATTAATAACTCTTGTCATGGCTGAGTGAGTGACTGACCTTGCCGACGGAGAAGACAGAGAGGCACTGGTCTGCCACCATGGTATACATCTCAGGACAGTCAGGGTGGCTGAAGGTGTTGTTAAGGTTGGCCACAAGGTCCTCACCCAAGGCTTCACTCATCCTCCAGCTAGGGTCTGTTGGGTGGGGTAGGTCGTTTAGGGTCGTCTCTGTGTTTAGTGGTGTGTCGTGTCAGAGAGAGAGAGAGAGAGAGAGGTAGGGAGATTAAGTGTAACAAGAAGAGAGAAAAGGGGGAGTGTAATAAGAGAGCAAGGGAAAATAAATGAAAGAGGGGGAGAGGGAGATGTCGATAGGCAAATAATAATTACCAATACAAAATGAATAGTAAAATCAATAGAGATAATAAATAATAAACACTGGTCATAATACATCCAAAGCAGTTCCTATTAAGGGGGTAGTACAGTGTTGGAAAATCTGGAACAACTGATTCCTTCGACAAAACTATTTCAAGCAACAGGGCACTATTATAATTTATTCTCTTCTGGTCCTGTTTCCTGGCATACTTTTATTAAGGGGAGAGTATACTTTTGGTACATACATTGGAGCACTCCTCCATAGTATGCCAGGAAACAGGACCAGATTAACAAAACTAATGGTGGACTGTTGCTGGGAATAATTTGGAGGAATCATTATCTCCCAAAAAATGCCAACAAAGCTGTATTCCCCCCTGAATATCAAGCGCTTTTCCGCTAATGGCGACGACTACATCCTGATATTTTTAACGTCCATATACAGTTGTAAGGTTGTAATGATGTAAATGAACTGACAGAAAGGTGGGGATCAAACCTAAACTTGTATGGAAGGCATTATTTCCACTTGCAACATTATTCTCACCACTGCCAGCATCTTTTTTTTTATATTTTTTTTATCACTGCCAACATCCACTTCTTCCATCATTTCCAACATTTTTCCCACGACTGATATCATAATACCCTTTACTTATCACCCACTGCCAACACCTCTTCCCATCACTGCCAACACCTCTCCTATCTTTGCCAACACCTTTCCATCCTTACCAACACCTTTCCATCACTACCAACACCTCATTATCCCTACCATCACCTCTCCCATCCCTACCAACACCTCATTATACCTACCACCACCTCTCCCATCACTACCAACACCTTTTCATCACTGCCAACACCTCTCCCATCCCTACCAACACCTCATTATTACTACCATCACCTCTCCCATCACTACCACCACCTTTTCATCACTACCATCACTGCCAACACCTTTTCATCACTACCACCACCTTTCCATCACTGCCAACACCTTTCTAACACTACCAACACCTTTCCATCCCTACCAACACCTCATTATCCCTACCAACACCTCATTATCCCTACCACCACCTCTCCCATCACTGCCAACACCTTTCCAACACTCACCAGGTACTCCTTCAGCCGGTATGACGATGGAGGGAAAGCGATGGATGGTGTTATCTTGGAATACCTGTTGAAGAGAGAGAGAGAGAGAGAGAGAGAGAGAGAGAGAGAGAGAGAGAGAGAGAGAGAGAGAGAGAGAGAGAGAGAGAGAGAGACACGCACACACACAGAAAGAGAGAACACACACACACACACACAGAGAGAGAGAGACAGACAGACAGACAGACAGACAGACAGACAGACAGACAGACAGACACACACACACACACACACACACACACACACACACACACACACACACACACACACACACACACACACACACACACACACACACACACACACACACACAGAAAGAGATAGAAAAAACAGAGAGAGAGAGAGAGAGAGAGAGAGACGGATGAACATAATCAGTGTGTTAGAATATACTGTACTGTATATATATATAAAAAAAAAATTGCTATCAAGGAAATGTGTGCAAACTTTACCTCGTGACTGTACATCCCACACCACACTGACACTTATAGTACTCTTTTACACATCATGCTAGCAACTGACATACAGGACTTTAGAATCTGACTGGTAACTGACTGGCAACTGACATACATGACTTTAAAATCTGACTGGTAACTGACTGGCAACTGACATGACTAGAATCTGACTGGTAACTGACATGACTTTAAAATCTGACTGGCAACTGACATGACTTTAGAATCTGACTGGCAACTGACATGACTTTAAAATCTGACTGGCAACTGACATGACTTTAAAATCTGACTGGCAACTGACATGACTTTAAAATCTGACTGGCAACTGACATGACTTTAAAATCTGACTCGCAACTGACATGACTTTAAAATCTGACTGGTAACTGACATGACTTTAAAATCTGACTTGGTACATTAAGGGGGTGCGGGAATAGGGGGACAGGCTTGGGGGGGGGTTTGGGGGGGTCGGGGGGATTTTGGGGGGTGCAGGAGTAGGGGAACAGGCTTGGGGGGGTAGGGGGTGCAGGAATAGGGGACAGGCTTGCTACCCCCCCCCCCTCCCCCACCAAGCCTGTCCCCCTATTCCCGCATCCCCCAAACCTCCCCCTCCCAAGCCTGTCCCCCTATCCCCGCATCCCCCAAACCCCTCCCCCCCCCAAGCCTGTCCCCCTACTCCCGCACCCCCTTAATATTTACCTTACACATCCTGGGGTCTAGACTGCCTTCACACGGGGGTTCCACTTGTTGACAATACTCCCTTAAACCCATACACTCCAGTTCTCCTCCTCGTCTGCAGGCCACCTCCTCCTTCTCACATCTATAGTGACTCTTGAACACCTGTATCGTCCACCCACCCACGTGTATGAAAAGGAATGAAACACAGAAATAAATAAATGAGGAGGAGGAGGAGGAGGTGAAGGTAGATAGTGGAGAAGGAGGAAGAAGGACAACAAAAATATAATAAAAGAAATGAGAATACGGTGATTAGATTATTGTGACAAACTTAATCTGATTCGAAAGTGGTGAATCATGCAATGAAGGAAGACTATATAAGTAAAATAATTAATGGAGGATGAACGACAAAGGATGAAGGATACACAGTTTAGGTATCTTGGTGATGGGTGAAGTCTTTAGCTATACGTAGGGAAGAGGAGAATGAAGAAGGAAAAGTGAAGAGGGAGATAGGAAGAGATATAATGAGGAGAAGAAGGAAGTTGGGGAGGAGGATGAGAGGAAAATCGAGACAGAGAGGAGAAGCACTCAACGGAAGAGAGCATATATGAAGAGCAGGAGGAGAAGGAAGATAGTGAAAAAGAAGGAAAACAAAAATATAAACGAAATGAGAATAATGAATCTGACGAAGAAGAAAACTTAGAATGAGGAGGAGTCCACGGAGGAGTGAAAATAGAAATAGAAATGAGGAGGAGAAGGAAGATAGATAGATAGAAGAAGGAAAAAAAAGGGTTTGAAATGAGGAGGAGGAATCAGACGAAGAAGAAAACCTAGGTAGGATGACACTCACGAGACAGAGATCAGGGTCCTCGTCCTCGCCCCCAGCACAGTCACTCTCACCGTCACACATGTAGCTCAGTTTGACACACTTGTCCTCAGACGAACACGCGATCTCGTCCTCCTTGTTGGCGCAGTCCGGGGCCTCTGTATGCAAACAACACGGGAAAATTAGGCATATTTTATAGGGTATTATACATACAATACCTACGTACATACATACACACAGAGAGCGACCTAGTATATAATCTTTCTAATTACTTTGGCTCTACACTAACTCTTTTCAATATAGGTCCTGTGTCTCATTACTGGTTCATATCTGTTGAATCACTCGCTGATTAAAGTAATATATTTTTTCGAAAACAATATTACCGGTATCGTAAACATTTGTCGATAGACTTATAGTATGATTATGTGGATAATGGTATACGTAGTTAAAGGGGATATATAAAAACATCACTCAAGACAGTTATTAGGGTTGAAAAAAAAAACACATTATAATGAAGTTAAAGATGATGATAGCCTCAGCCATCTCACGACCCTGCCAAGATTAATGCTGTGTGGAAGGTAGGGAGGAAGGGAGACAGACGGTGCGGAAATGACCAATATAAGTTATAACAACAAATATTCCGTCGTGGCGCTTGATGCATCTTGAACTCACACTCACAGTAACAACAACAACAGGGCAGATTAGACCAGTAGCTTTATAAGAAGCCCAGAGGAGAATAGGAGGTGTGTGGCAAGGAGGGAAAACAAGGGAGATATGTAGGGAGGAAAGAGAAGGAATAGAGGAGGAAGAAGACGAAGACGAGTGAGTGTGTTTTGTTTGAGGATGACCAAAGTGACCCCCTTCCATTTCATCCACACTCCTCAAAACTTGATGTAGTTATGTCCTTTTAATTAATGAAGATGATGTTAAGGGAGTAATACTGTACACTTTTGGTATATTAGAGTGCCTTGATTACTCCAAAGTATGCCAGGAAACAGGACCAATATTACAAAAAAATAATGGTGACCTGTTGCTGAAAATATAGTTTGGAGGTATCAGTTGCTCCATATTTACCAACACTGTTCACTTCGCCCATAATTAAGTGTCTTCAGTCTGATTGGTTGATGAGCAATACCCATGAATGCAGCTAGCTCCTTGTTCGCTCCTTCGTATCTGAACTAATCCTTTTCCTTTCTTCAGGTGGTCCCTCCATGAGTTATGTTTCCTTCGTGTTGTTGTGCCCCCGTCTTTGTCCCCTTTTCCCTTGAGTTCTAATTGGGGTTTTCTGGTCTAGCACAGTCTTCCTTCCTTCCTCGTCTTTATATCGAAGGACATGGAGCTCATTGTTTGTTGGTGAACTTCGACTTCTTCTATGCTGCCCAGTCCTTTTTGTTGTCTCTAAACGTGTGTCATGGTAATCTACAGACGATTTTTCCCCGAGGAGAAACCACAAGGGACTTGAAAGGTAAATGAAAAACCAATGAAATTCCTTCAAAATTTACTGGTGAGTCTGAATGGAGAACTTATTACACCGGACGACGAGCACGATTTATAAGTTGTATGGAGCACGAATCATAGAAATAAAGTTAGAAGAGAGATGAAGGAATAAAACAGCAGTAAGTCAGAAAGGTATTATCGAGGATCAATGGTGGATGATAAAGAGAGGAGATCGATTAAACCAACAGCTCTCTCTCCTCTTCATGTCTTGAGCAACTAATGATGAATGCGTCCAGTGCCCAGACCACCACGTTATGCAAAGGTGGATAGATTCACACATACCAAATCCTGAATAAAAGAAAGAACCACGAACTACTTTCCAATTTTGAGGAGTTTTCCAAGTTGTATTGAGGTATTCCTAACAATGGCAAAAGTATAATTATGAGGCTTCTAGGTAGCATTTGATGTGACATTGACGCCTTAATTAAAATCTTGCTGGGAGTCTCAAAGCTGAGGCTATAGAATGGATTTTGGATGAATATCTGATTTGTCTGCCCTAGACTTTACGACCATTACATTTCACAAAGTCGAAAATATCCCCCAAATTACGACTGACAGTGAAAGAAGGAATGCTAACCAAGCAGACAGACAGAGAGAGAGGACGAGTATCGATGGAAAGAACTCAGTTGGTAATGATGTCAACCGGTCACAACTGGAACAAACTCACTCACTCACTCACTCACTCACCAGCAGAAACAGACGACAGCAGGAGAAATAGAAGCAGCAGAGCAGGGGAGGTCGACGACGGAGATGCCATGGTGACGGAGGTCGAGGTTAGACTGAGATGAGATGAAGGGATGAGGCCAGACAGCATCAACATCAGAGTCCTCCTACTCCTACTCCTCTTTCCACCCTCAGCTGCAACAGGATGTCAACCCACTGGTCATTATTTCGTTCGTTCGTTCGTTCGTTCCACAATGTTTCGTCTCGTGGTTGGATGGTTGGTTGGTCATACTGTACACTCGAAGACTAAAGTCATGACCACCACTAACACCAGAGGTCAGTGTAATCGTTTGGTCTATGGTATAATATATATAGACTTTTCATTGTCCATACATGGCTTGGGAACAAATTGCCTTCTTAATTAAGGGGGAAAGTTTGTGTTGGTAAATCTGAAGCAACTGAATCCTCCATACTATTCCAAGCAGCAGAACATACCATTATTTTTGCTCTTCTGGTTCTGTTTCCTGGCATATTTTGGAGGAATCAAGGCACTCCAATGTAACAAAAGTGAATTACCCCCTTAAGTTGACACAGGAGCCATGAGGAGTAAAATAAAACTTCACCAATAAGCCGAGTGATAACAGTGACATCTGGTGGTAATGGACACGACTTTAGTCCTAGAGTGTACATACATACACACACATAC
>JAWQEG010004615.1:0-18401 GCA_033782935.1 Petrolisthes cinctipes | reverse complement strand
AGAGGAGAGGAGAAATAGGAGTAGGAGGAGGGGAGAAAGGTAAATGCAAGGAAACAGAGGCGAGGAAGAGGAGAGAGAGGAGGAGTATTAAGAGAAGGAGGAGTAGGAGTAGGAGGGAGAGAGAGAGGGATGGTGTTGAGGAGGATATGGAAAATAGATAATCAAGAGCTGCAAGAAGTGAAGGTATACTATAAGGAGGAGGTAGAGGATGCACACGAGGAGGAGGAGGGAAACAATGAGAAACAATAAGAGAAGGAAGTGTTGAAATAAATCTCACTCCCTTCCTGTCTCAATTCATTCTTTTCCATGTCACTTCCCTCCTCACAGCTCTTCCTTCCTTCCTTCCATCTTTTTTTCCACAGTCACACTATTTCCTCCCCTCCTTCCTTCCATCACTCCATTTTAACTATCCAATCCTTTACAGTCTCATGTATACCTATTTTTCATATCTCTCTCTCTCTCTCTCTCTCTCTCTCTCTCTCTCTCTCTCTCTCTCTCTCTCTCTCTCTCTCTCTCTCTCTCTCTCTCTCTCTCTCTCTTTTCATGTAACCAATAAGTCTTTAATCTAACCCAAATGATGGTGTGTAGTAAATAAACAAGTACTGTATATACCTCCTGTCGTGGTAACCGAGGCTGACATCATATTCAACACCCATCCTCAGCTCTCATTATATTATGACGCGGTGAATGCTATCAAAATATATGTTATAACACACTCAGTATGCAAATGGCACTCAAATATATATCCACCCCAAGTCTTAATCAACTTTACGAATTTGCATGCATATAAATTACACCAGTAAATATATTGGTGAAAGATTACAAAAACGACAGGTGGTTCACCCTGGACCAACACCTGTCACACACACACACACACACACACACACACACACACACACACACACACACACACACACACACACACACACACACACACACACACAATGTACAGTCGCTCACAAAACTCATTAATATTATGTACTGTACAATCTGACAAAATGGATGATGTAATCTGGAACGGTATTTGGACAATCTGACACATGAATAATGATTTGGATTGGTTACCATTTACATGTCGATGCAGTCAAATGGTGACGTTAATTTGCTTCAGGGGACAATACAGTGCTGGGAAATCTGAGGCAAATGATTCCTCCAAACTATTCCAAGAAACAGTACACCATTATATTTGATAACCTAGTTCTGTTTTCTGGTGTACTTTGGATGAATCAAGGTGCTCCCCTGTACCAAAAGTATACAGTACTATATCTTTATTAATATTACTGCCAACAACAACAACAACAACAACGTCTTGCCACTACGCATATTATCAACCTTACCGAGACGACACGTGGTCAGGCAGTATGTTTCAGACTGTTCATTATGCCATCCTTTGCACCACACATTATTAAATATGGTTTAGGGAGCCACTGC
The DNA here is from genome assembly GCA_033782935.1 of Petrolisthes cinctipes. NCBI lineage: Eukaryota > Metazoa > Arthropoda > Malacostraca > Decapoda > Porcellanidae > Petrolisthes > Petrolisthes cinctipes. The sequence continues at coordinate 16,970 of JAWQEG010004615.1, read as the reverse complement.
ACGTCTCAATCCAAAGCAACCCAGCAATTTGCACGCTGTGTATAATGCTGTAACGAATCTATACATGTGAGGAGCTCTTCCCACCCACGGCACAATGTTTATATTACCGTAACGCTCTTAAGGGTGGTATTATTAATCTACTTCCTGTAGGAAAAGGCTCATCGTTGCTCAAATCGTATTATTTTACAACACGAATTGAGCGACCTAAATCTCTTTCCTCGAAGTAGTAGTTTATTAATACCTTCCTAAGATTCGCCATTAAGGATTACAACAAATGTTTCACATTGATTGAGGCGACCGAACATTTTCTGATACAAATAGGTTCAAGCATGTATGGAGTACTATAGGGATCTGTAACATTGAATTTCAAACGGTATGAACGCCACATGTGCGTTTCCGAGCCTGGGAAAGTTGTGGTAAATTCTCACTTTCAGCTGCACACAATGATAAGGAATCTGTGTTGTACTGAAGACTACTGATTCCTCCAAACTATGCCACGAAACAAGTCCCTTCAGTACAAGTGCTGCTTTGTGCCACAGGTTGGGGAACTCAGTAACCTCCGATTTGCCGACACACAACAGGCCCCGTAAACATATAAATCAAACCCTGTCAAGAGGCTCTTCATCCAGTCTAATCTGCCGTAATAATATTGCTCTGACGCTCTTCCTCCTTCCTCCTTGGCTTTCGTCTGTCTTCTTCTCCTTCTTGCACTACTCGCTCTCGCTCTCTCTCTCTCTCTCTCTTTCTCTCTCTCTCTCTCTCTCTCTCTCTCTCTCTCTCTCTCTCTCTCATCTACACACACACACACACACACACACACACACAAGCACACCTGAATCTAGTAGCACCTAACTAACCAACTCTCGTGGATAGTTACCTGACCAAAAGTCGCCCCGTCAGAGATGTGAGGTGTTTGATGCCACCCATAACTCAAACCCCCCCATGGTCGTTTACAGTGCATGGTGTAAGGGGGTAATCGAACGCCACTTTCACCCTTACCACACCTGGACGTAAGGACGATTGTTGTGGTGGCGAGGCATCCAGGCACTACGGTCAGTCAGTCAGTGATGGGGGGCTTACCTGTTGGGAAAGAAGAAGAGTAGCTATTAGATATATTTATGATGCGTCAGTGTGTGTGTGTGTGTGTGTGTGTGTGTGTGTGTGTGTGTGTGTGTGTGTGTGTGTGTGTGTGTGTGTGTGTGTGTGTGTGTGTGTGTGTGTGTGTGTGTATGTGTGTGTGTGTGTGTGTGTGTGTGTGTGTGTGTGTGTGTGTGTACATATAACAACAAACACACATAATAACACGAGGGTTGTTTGTATTCCTTGTCAAACCTGAAAATATCAGTCTAAAGTTTGTTTAGTGTGCATCTTTTTCCAGCCAACCCCATGACGGGCTGAGGTATAACTACGAGTATCACGAACGCAATCGCTGTTACTCCACCCGATGATTTCGTTGTGTGTGTTACAACTTTACCTGAACGAATACGACCCAAGTAAAAGCTTTGGGGGGGCGGAGGGATACTGTAAAAAAAAAATGGATGATATACGTCCTGATATAAAACATTTGGCTTTACTCAAGACCCATACCAATAGAACACAGGCAGGATGGAACCTCTACAGAAACAATGGTCCCTTTCCTCTACCAGCAACCAACCCATTAGTGCCTGATGTAATGTACAGGCAGGTAGAGAAAGGCACCCATAACCTAGAATTTTAGAGTGGAGCTACGAAAGCTTGGAAGGAGAGGGTTTGGGTGTGGTGTTCTCCCATTAAGAAATATGGCTATGGGACAAAGAGTGAGATGAATAAATTAGAGTATACATAAACAGATGGATGGAGAGACAGAAATATAACAACAAATAACAGACGAGATATGGATAACCAGACGGACAGACAGAAAGACGGATCTATAAACGGAACTACTACGACACAGACAACTCAGGTATTCCAACTCACCTACCTCCATCCATCCATCCATCGCTATCTATAAGGTAAAGTAACACGCACACCAACATTGAGCTTCTGGTGGTATTGATAACACACAGGGGAAAGTGTAATCCTCCCGGCTGATCTGGTGTAGGCTGTACCGCAAGGTGGAAATGCATACCTCTCTCTTTTTATCTATTTTTTTTTTTTTTTTTTTTTTTTTTTTTGAGGGGTCTGTGTGAGTTGCTTTTAGAGAATTAGAGGCTACCGATTCCTTTATATTACACCAAGAAACACGATGCCTCAGAAAAGCATAAGTTGTTTGTTTCGTAGCATAATTTGGAGGATTCATTAAACTCGAATTTGCCGTCTATAACACAAGTCTTTGCAAACAGTGTGCTTACTTGCTTGTCTACTTAGTATTGTTATTTTTTTTTTCTCCACTCTTGCCAGCTTCACAACCAATCAGTTGCTGCCGGTCTGCTTTCTTTCCTTCCTGTTCCCTACCAATCATCATTTTCCTCACCCGGTTTTGTCTCTTGTCAGATTCACAACCTCCCAATTTCCTCACAGGCTTGCATGCTTGCTTGTGTTGTCCCTATACATCGCTCAATATCACTTCTCTTCACTCGGCTTCGTCCCTTACCAAACAGAGAATCGAACGTGTGTGCAAAACTCCAGAAACTCGTGCTGATTGAGGATTCGATCTTCCAAGTAGTAGTAGTAGTAGCAGCAGCTCCCTTCCTTCCTCCCACCAGTGAGAAAATAGCGGGCAATTTGGAGTCATCTTCTTACCAGGAGCACGACGTTTACCACACCCGGACTGGCTTGGCTCACTGCTGGTCCACAAGCTGAAGGAGGGAGGGAGGGAGGGAGGGAAGGAAGAGGTAGTGTGGGAGGGAGGGAAGGAAGAGGGAGAGTAGGAGGGAGGGAAGGTAAGGGAGAGTGGGAGGGAATGATGGAAGGAGGGAGGCAGGGGAGGATGGAAGGAGGGAGAAAGGGAAGGATGGAAGAAGGAAAGTAGGGAAGGATGGAAGGAAGTAGGGAAAATTTTTTTGGAAGGAAGGATGAAGAGAGACATGGAAGGAAAAGTGAAGTAGGATCGAATCTCTTTTGGAAAGGTGAAACTCTCTTCTTTTTGTGGGAAGCGTTACCGGTATATCCCCATATTAGTTAGACCAGATTACTGTAGATCAGCAATGTATAAGTACAATTGCCAGCACTTATAACTCGTACAGGAGACGAAAAATAACAATGCTGACTGTACCAGTTATAAATGCTGGCAACTGTACATTCCACTGAATTTTGAGAGCCTTCGGTATCGAGACATTCTTTTACTGTCACTTTTCACCGTACCTGACCTGTGTGAGACTTTGGTACAGTGGTTGGTTGGTTGGTTGGTTGGTTGGTGCTGCAAGGCGGGGGGCGCGACCAGTCTTGATGCTACACTATACACATCAAACTCCATCCATCCCTCCCACCCTTCCTTCCTTCCTTCCTTGATCGTGAGAATCGGGTGCTGGTTGGTCTGGCTCGTAAATTCGCCGTGAGGGATTGTGTGTGTGTTGCTGCACTTGTTCTTGTCTTCTTCTTCCTCCCATCGTTCACCTGAGGTTTATCTTCATGGTCCAGTTCCTCTCTTTATCACCTCCACCAACTATTTTTTTTCTTTTTTTTTTTTTGCGTGTTTGTTGTCTGTATGATTGTTATTATTTATTTAACATTTATATTATCCATAGATTACTCAAATATTTTAAGCTTTTTCATGACTTGTTGATGTAATTAAGATTGTGCTTTTCGCTATTAATGTTAGGGGTTGCTAGTTTGGTGAGAGAAACCTTTGAATCTGTAAATTATTGCTTTTGAAAAAAAGAAATAAAATTTTCTAATATACCTTAATCAACTTTGTACGATCTTCTCCCTTCTCCATACAAATGTAATCTCATTTTCCCTTTCACCTGCTTTTATATAATAGAATAAGTAGTCTTTTTCTTCCCACATGCCGTTAGCCTTAGTTATTGTATCTTAGTACTACTGTATTTTCTTTGACTCTCCCTTCCACCCTATTATTTCCATGCAGCATTCTATCTCTTTAATCTTCTATTCCATCCATCTATTTATTAAACCATCTTTCCTACTTTCATCTCGAGCACCTCATCCTTCATCCACTAACCAGCCAACCAGGCCCCGTCTCGATCCCCGACCCTCTCTTCATTCTATATTAATGTGCATCAGAGGTGGACGCCATAAATAACAAGATTATATAGGTTAATAGGCCACTTACTCCTTCAACTTGCTTTTATTGTACAGCTGAGCCCTGCCTGCCTGTCGTGTTTACATGAGTTACGAGTCGAGGCGTCCAGACCCGAATATGATGCGACCAGGGAGTCAAAAGGAGACGCAATTCGGTTTGTAGATTACAATATGTAGCCTACACGGTGCGTCCCATTAAGTATTATTAGGTATAGGAAATTTGGCTTACATGTGTTATACGGAATGATCTTAAAAATCTGAATCATAGGAAAGATATGCTAAGGAACTGGGTGTATGTGGAAGATCATATAATTATTCAGTCTACATACTGTCAAAAGGTATTGCATGCTTCTCAATTCATAGGACAAAAAGAAAAAAAAAGAAAAAAAAATAAGTAAAACGAAAAGAAAGAGCACGACGTGGAATAAAGAAATAGCCCATTAAATTTTTTCTTCTTTCCCCTACGGTTTCGGGACACCCTGTATACAAGAAGCCCGATAGGAGACAGGTTGATGGAAGGTGAAGTGAAAATAGGCATGATATACGACTGTTTGTGTCCCGAATCACCCACAGTAAATCCTTCACCCCTAAATATACTAAAATTACACTTGACAGGAAAAATAAGAAAAAAAAACATATACAGGCTACACGATATATACGTTCATCTGGGTTAACGTTAGGGTGGGGAGAACTTGAGAGACCTACAACTTCAGTGGTCTAATGGATATGTGAGAAAAAACGATCAATCAGACTTTCATCTAAATTTTGGTATATAAATTTGGAAGCAAATTTTGAGAGACGTCTAACTTCAGCCAATAATCTGACAACAAATTTTATATCACTCAGTTTCGGGATCAAGTTTAATATAAATATTTGTGCTTTAACTTCGACTTTGTAAGCAAAGTCTAACATGTGTTCTGTCAGCTTCTGCATCAAGCTTGGGAACAACAAATGAGCAACTTTCAGTTACCTTCTCTATCATATTTAGGATCAACAGCAGCAGCAACAGCAACAACATCAACAAAAACAAGCCCCGCCCTGCCTCGACCCAACATAACAAAAATAAAAAGAAAGAAAAAAAACCTTCCCATTCCTTAATCTCTCCATCTATCACAAACAGGCCTGAAAGAGCCAGTTGTGAGTTCCTGTTTGCTCGTCTTTGTACGGCTTTGTGTAACCCATTGATCCAAAGCCGGGGGGCCAATGTTTGATTTCCAACCATTAACTCATGATTCAATACTCCGTCAATATTTTTACGACAGGCCGGCACACATGAACGAGTATTAATCAGGAAATCCGGTTACGCCCTGAGTTAATTCACGAAAATCGTCGTAACTGGAGGGGAAAAGAAAATGCGAGAGGGTAGAGAAGGAATTAGCACACAGCAAGCGATAGACAGACAGACAGACAGCCAGCCAACAAACCAACCAACCAACAAACCAACCAAGCTCTCACAACACTGATTGATTTGACAGGTCCAGAGGCGACAAGTTGCTGTGAATTGTGGCAGTTGTGTTCTTCTGTACAGTGTTGGTGTTGGATGGGAATGGAGGTGTAATAAAGGAAATCACGTCGATGTTCTTGTTCCAGCGGTGCTTTGATTGGGGTGAAATCATCGTGGAGGTGAATGTGCTTGGTAATAACATCCAACAGACTTTAGTTTCGATATTGTGGGTTCTACTGTATGCTTAATGCAGTAGTTGCTGTTATTTCTATAGGTGTTAGGGGTAATGATGATGGTGGTGGTGGCAGACCCAATAGGTGAAGGAAGTAAAGGTAGTGTGCTGACTGTGTTGGAAGAAGCAAACAATGTTAGTAGTAGTAGTAGTAGTAGTAGTAGTAGTAGTAGTAGTAGTAGTAGTAGTAGTAGTAGTAGTAGTAGTAGTAGTAGTGGTGGTGGTGGTAGTAGTGTGGCCTGTGGTGTTAACGGTGCTCCAGTAATAGCATAAGGGGAATGTGGTTAGTTACTGAGGGTAATGGTGTTGGTGTGTTAATAGCCTTGGAATTGGTGGGTGGTTGTTTGAGGTGGTGCCTGTCATTGTAATGGACTTTCGAGAAAATATATACTTTTTGTGTTCGTAGCAAGTTGTCAGAGAGTAGTGGTACTGAGACGATAGTATTGATATCAATACTAAGATAATGATAGAGATGGTATCATTAGCAAGACGATGTGGTAGTGGTACTGAGATAGTGGCTCATTATTGTGGGTGTGGGTGGTACTGTTACTAAGCTCATGGGTGACTGACTATACTAAGCATATATTGTAACGCTGACACAGGTATAGGGAGGTGCATTGCTCAAGAATAAATTACTTTTGTTAAACCCACTCTGACGGAAAACTTGCGTGAGGTGCCGCTGTAAAGGAAGAAACCAGGAAGAGGAGGTACAATGAACTACTAAAAGACAGGAAAGACACCAACAGCAGCAACTCACAACGCGATGCAATGAACGATACTGTGTTGTTGTTTTTAGATGGGAATATTATTTTCCACTTTACGGGATGTTCAACCTTGGAGGACAGCACCACAGAGAACAGCAGCAACACAACTCGAGACAGGACGAGAAAAACCCTCACAAAAAGCAGAAACAAAACCAATAGAGTCAACACCATGATACAAAACCCCTCACAGAAGACAGTACCAACAAAAAAATCCTCAGAGACACTAAGAAAACTCACAGATGAACACTAAGAAAATCCTCATAGACAACACCACCAACACAACACTACACTAACACCTATCATCGGACCAAAGTACAGAGGACCCCGAGGCACACACACACACAAACACACACACACAGTGAAAGGCGGATAAGAAGGAAGCACATAACTGGACCCTGTCACCTTGTTGGACGTGTGTGTGTGTGTGTGTGTGATGGAGTTTGTTTGGTAAAGTGTATGATATAGTGTGTGATTGGTGGTGTGCGTGTGTGCATGTGTGTAATGGCGGGTGTTTTTGGTGTGCGTGTGCGTGATGGTGTGATTGGTAGTGTAAGACTGTGTATACCCGGAGGTAAGATTGATTGTTGAGTGTGTGTGTGTGTGTGTGTGTGTGTGTGTGAAAGGATGTCCATGTTTACGTACAGACATGTATACTTAGAGGTGTGTCAACATATGAGAAAGGAATGACTCTGGTCAGTATAAATAGATGTACGAAAGTTCTGAGTATGCATGCAAGAATAGGAAAGAGTGAGCATGTAATTTAATAATATTGTACTAGCTATACAATCCTCATCAACAATATCCTGAAAACTACTAGACACATCAGGTGTTGAAATGCCCGGTACCACGAATGAAGGACTGATGACGCAAAATTACCAAGTACAAACATATTTCTGGTATACTGTAAATGTAAAATGTATAGAAATACTCGTGTGTTAAGAATGCCAAATGTTTCAAGGCGTATTTAGCACTACTATACGCAATGGATGATGTATTTATAAGAGGGCGAGGTCATTTATATATGCGGCGTTGATGGAAAAAGTGTTTGGGTGAGCATAAAAATAAAGAGTGTTTTTGTATATGCAAGCGCCACTTCACAAATTGAATGATTACGGCTGTTTATATTTTTCCTTCATTAAGTTAAGTGATGTGCTTGCGTGCCTGTGTGTGTGTGTGTGTGTGTGTGTGTGCACGATCATGTCTAAATTGCATGACTTGCGTAACCTTTACATATAATCTAATCTGCAGTTAAGCATATGCAAAAAGATTATTGGATCCGAGAAATGGAGTTGATAAAATTATGGCCATGCACTTGTTCTCGCATAATATTAACACTAAAAAAAATAGTGTACCAAAAGTATAGTATCCCCTTAAACTAGGAAACTCGAGTTGGGTGTGAGATGCATTCGAAGTATATCAACTCGAGGGAATGTTTATATGTAGCTTACACCACGTGGTTAATTATAGGTTCATATGTCATAGAGAGAGAGAGAGAGAGAGAGAGAGAGAGAGAGAGAGAGAGAGAGAGAGAGAGAGAGAGAGCTATAAGTACAGTAACATATCATTAACATTAGATGGGCACCTAACCTATACTTACAACTGTATGTATGTATTTATTTATTGGCGATCACAAAACACATGAATCCTCACAACGCTGGAAAATTGATTAAAACTCACCCACCCTAACCCACTCCACACACAGGCAAGAACACTCAAATTATCACGCACACACAACACACACACACACACACACACACACACACAGACACACACACACACACACACACACACACACACACACACACACACACACACACATCACAGCTTTACACATCCAAACACAATTATTACACACACACACACAGACACACACACACACATCACAGCTTTACACATCCAAACACAATAATTACACACACACACACACACACACACACACACACACACACACACACACACACACACACACACACACACACACACACGAGCGCACACCACAGCCATTCTCTTCCAAACAGATAATATACACACGCACACAAACGCAAGCACAAAAAACACCCCGGACAAAGCACAAACACGCAGACCAGAGCTCATAAAACACCGCCGCCACCGCACACATGATTTCTCAACGGCATAATTACGGTAACAAGAAAGCAGACCAAGGAATTTCCGCCTCGCACCAATTATGACAGCCAGCCATGCAGCCGGGAGGACCAAACTAAAAAGAATAAATAAGAAAAAAAAAATAAAAAAAAAAATAAAAAAATAAAAATAAATATAAGTATAAATAGATAGAGGGAGGAAGGAATGGAGAGTGAGGAAAGGAAGGATATTGATGGAAGAAAGACGAATATCTAAAAAAAGATCGCAAGCCAATTAATGAAAAATCATGATTAATTGTCTTGTTGTTAACGGGAATATAATTAATTTGATGGAATATAGTAAATGAGATAAATAACAGGTAATAATAATAATAATAATAATAATAATAATAATAATAATAATAATAATAACAATAATAATAATAATAATAATTGGGTTTAAAGTAATCAGTCGGGGGTATGAGCAATTATACATAAGTCCTATAAGAATTATGAGCTGTAATATAAGAAAAATGGGACGCAATAAAGAAATTACCATTACTAATTCAATAGCATGTTTAAAAATCCATTACTCATCATTCTTTCACGGGATCATAAATAATTCTGTACAAAAAATGTATTTATGATATTAATAATGAGTGTAAAAATGATCAGTGACATCTGTGCTCTGTGGGTTGGTTCCATGTTTGTGTTCCAGATTTGTGTTGATATGGACCCATTTTGTGTTGCATTAACAGTTCAGTTTTGTGTTCCTCATACCTTGTTTCATTTATGGTTCCGTTTTGTGTTGCATTAACCGTTCCGTTTTGTGTTGCATTACCCGTTCCGTTTTGTGTTGCATTAACCGTTCCGTTTTGTGTTGCATTGACCGTACCGTTTTGTGTTGCTCTACGTTGTACCATTTACAGGTTTGGGTCCGGTGCATGAAGTGAGTGACCAACGAGACTCGGTCATCATCGTCTTCTTTGTCGTGCACGGCTTGGCTTGGCTTGGCTTGGCTTGGCTTGGCTTGGCTTGGCTTAATTTGGCTTGGTTTGCCTTGGTTTTGTTTGGTTTGGGTTAGGTTACCTTGGTTTGGTTTGACTTGTCTTGGTTTGGTTTGACTTGGGTTGGGTTGGGTTGGGTTGGGTGGGGTTGACTTAGGATGGGTTGAGTTGAGTTGAGTTGAGTTGAGTTGAGTTGAGTTGGGTTGGGTTGGGTTGGGTTGGGTTGGGTTGGGTTGGGTTGAGTTGAGTTGAGTTGAGTTGAGTTGGGTTGGGTTGGGTTGGCTTAGTTTCGTCGTCGCACACATCAATCCATTTTCCTTTGCTATGACGCCCGTGAAGAAAAGGTGGTGGCGTGAAACCATTCCGTACAGCCCAGCAGTGAAATATGACACACGATCACCCGAAATAATGCTAATCCCCCGTCAAGCTCAGCAGGTTCCCTCACCAATCCCTCTAACCCCTCTCCTTCTCTTTTCTTCCTTCCTTCCTTCCTTCCTTACCCTTTCCATCCCGTCTAGTTTAGCAGGTTCCCTCACCAATCCCTCTAACCCCTCTCCTTCCCTTTTCTTCCTTCCTTCCTTCCTTCCTTACCCTTTCCATCCCGTCTAGTTTAGCAGGTTCCCTCACCAATCCCTCTCCCCTCCTCATACTTTTACTTCCTTATTCCTTTCTTTCTTCTTCCTTCCTCACCATCTCCCCTCCTTTCCCAACCCCTTTCCTTCCTTCCTTCCTCACCATCTTCCCTCTCCCTCTCCATCCCTTTCCTTTCTACATTCCTCACCATTTTCCCTCTCCCTCTCTATCCCTTTCCTTTCTTCCTTCCTCATCATGTCCCCTCCTTTCCCAACCCTTTTCCTTTCTACTTTCTTCAATCATCTTCCCTCGTATCCCCCTTCCCTGTCCTTCCCACCTGAATGAGATATAAATAATGATCATGCGTAATCCTCTAGAGTGAAAGGTATCGAACCCACAACACGACGGGAGGGGGTTAAAATTAATGATTACCGAACAACATCCAAAGCCTCACCCCCCCCCCTTCCTCCCCCCTACTCCCAGGCACCAAGTAGCATAGTACAGTACGTTGTGTTCACTGTGATCGTCCAGACACTTGTGGGGATATCTGGCATCTCTAAAAGGATTTATTTCTATTGTATAGAGTTTAGTGAAAGTGGTGAATGGAAGGAATGTTTTGCATCATGATCTATGACACACACACACACACAAAAAGAAAACACACACACACGTCATGAATAATTAGACAAAGTGTAAATTTTATGTGGGACTACAGAATTATCTTTATAAATGTTATGTAGTATTGAGCAACTGTGCAAAGGATGGATGGATTGATAGTAGTAGTAGTAGTAGTAGTAGAAGAAAGCAGTATAGTGACACTAGTCGACTCATTTCTCAAACTAAATAAGAAGAACGGGGGAAGAAAGGAAGGAAGGAGGGAGGGAGAAGGAAGGGGTCGAGTTGAGAAGGAAAAAAAAGAAACGCGATTAAATCCTATTCAGACCTTGCCAATCAGGAGGCTTTTGAATCCTGGCCCCGTCTGATCATAAATAATATATTGTCGCATATGGCTAAAAGGGTTGTATTGAGGCGGGTGGGAAGTGTGGGGCAGAGTGGGCCAGACAAGGAGGAGGAGGTGGTGGTACAGTAGTCATACCCCTCCCTCTCCCTCTCACACACACACACATACATACACAATCTTTCTCATTCTGTCTGACTGACTGACTGACTGACTCTCTCTCTCTCTCTCTCTCTCTCTCTCTCTCTCTCTCTCTCTCTCTCTCTCTCTCTCTCTCTCTCTCACTGACTGACTCTCTCTGTCTTAACACATTCAAAACATGCAACATAAAGATAAATAAATAAAAAATAATACATCCCACATACAAAACGCAATTATTATGAAATGTATCCCTAGTTTCATTATCCCACCGTAGAAACTTTCCCTTAAAATAAAAAGTTCGTACATAATCAAAGTTCCAACACCTCATTCACTGGACCAGGGAACTTTTTTGTCTGCCCTCTCTTTCCGTCGCTACTGTTTACACCTTTCTCGTCCTGACTAATAATTACATTCCTCTCTCTATATATCCATTCATTTTATACTTTTCCTTCTCATTCTTTCATTCACCTTGTTATTCCCTTTATTAATTAGTAACTTTATATCCCCTTCCATTCTTTCAGTATTACCCTTCTTCCCTTCCCTTTTTCAATTCATCATGTCATCCTTTCATTCTCTTTCGTTTCACTCTTGCCTATCCATTTCCCTTCCGAGTCTTCCCTTCTTTCTATCTTCTCCATCCATCTTCCCCTTTCATATACATCTTTCACTTCTATCCCATCTACTCTTGTCAATCCTCATTCCAATCCTTCTTTTAATCTTCATCCCCTTTTTCCCTTTCATTCCCCTCCTGCCAATTTTTTCAACCTCATTCCATCTTTCCTTTTCATTTCTCTCTCGTCCATCCTTTCATCCCCATTTCCTCTTTCCATTTCATTCCCCTCCCATTCATCCTTTCCTTTCATTTCCCTCCCATCCATCCTTTCATTCCCATTCCCTCCTTCCCTTTCATATCCCTCCCATCCATCCTGTCATCCCCATTCCCTCCTTCCCTTTCATTTCCCTCACATCCATCCTTTCATCCCCATTCCATCCTTCCCTTTCATTCCCCTCCCCTTCCTCCCATTCGGACTGCGACATTGGAAAGCCGAGTTAGCCCACTGTGACGCACATCATCGGAGATCAGCGCGTATCGGAGTTTTAATCTGCATACACGCATTTGTTTGGATTAAGCAAGAGGGGCGGAGGGCGACATGAAGGGGTGGAAAGGGAGGGATGGAGGGAGGAGAGGGAGGAAGGGCGATATGAAGGGGTGGAAAGGGAGGTAGGGAGGGAGGAGAGGGAGGAAGGGCGATATGAAGGGGTAGAAAGGGAGAGAGGGAGGAAGAGAGGGAGCAGATGGATGGACTACTAGACGGACGGAAGGCCATGGGTGGTAAGGGAGGAAGGGTTGGGAAGGGGAGATTGGAGGAAGGGTTGGGAAGGGGAGATTGGAGGAAGGGTTGGGAAGGGGAGATGGAAGCAAGGAAGGAAAGGAAGAAAAGAGAGAAGGAAGGGAGGTATGGTTGGGATGGAGAGAGAAAGAGAGGGGAAAATAGATGGAAAGAAGGATGGAGGAAGGGTATGGACGTGTGATGTGACAGGGAATTGGCAAAAGAGAAAATAGACGTGATGGAAAAATGGAAGGAAGAATTACAGACAGGAAGGAAGGAAGGCAGGAAGGAAAGACGGAAAGAAAGGATGAAAAAGTGGGAGGGGGATAGGAATAAGCGACACGACAGGATAGGAAGATGCATGGAAACGAAGGAAAGACGAAATGGTTGGGAGAGAATAGGGGGCTGGTTGGTTGGTTGGTAGGGGGAACTGGTGGAGTAGGGGGAAGAGAGGAATTCGGGAGATGATGGGAGGCAGGCAAGGGGTGAGGGTAAAGGTGGTGAAAAGGAATTCGGTGCAGGGGAGATGGAAGGACTTCTCTCTGTTTTCAGGCATATTCATTTCTTTCTGACCCTCTCCCACATCTATCCTCTCCCACACACCACTCCTCTTCCTTCACTTCTCCAGTTCCCCTTCCACACAAGCTACCTGTCCCCTCTCGCATCACTCCAACACATCCATAATAATTAGCTTGCATATCCTCTCCCTATCTTATACCTCTCTCCTATAATTCCCTCTTCTCTCTCAAATACTTATCCTACTCTCTCACACCACGTAACAATTTTTTTTATCTTCCACACACACCTTTCTTCCTTCTTTCTTATCTCCTATAATAAACATCTTTCACACCTTCCTTCAAATACACACGCCCCCCCCCCTCCTCCCTCTCCCACACTGCCTATCCTCTCCCACTAATACACACGTCCCTCCTCCCCGTCTCCTCCCTCTCTCTCTCTCTCTCTACTCTCCCACACTGTCTGTCCTCTCCCACTCTTCACATTCAGGTTGTGACGAGTATGCGCACAGAAGCCACGCTCGATTTGTCACACTCTGCCCTGTCCTCCCCTCCTGCCCTCTCGTGCCCTCTCTCTCTCTCTCTCTCTCTCTCTCTCTCTCTCTCTCTCTCATCCAGCCTGTTCCCTTTCTACACTCCCACAACGCCTCCTACTTCCATCAACCCTATCCCTTATAAATACATTACCCCGCTTCTCTCCACCATTTTAATAACCCCAACTTCTAACAACCTCTCTCCCACTTCCTCCCATCCCCAACAACCCAATTTCCTACTCCCCCTTCTCCACTTCCTTCCTCCTTGCTGTCCCCTCCCATAACCCCAACAACCTTTATTTATAACCTACCTAACCCTTCTTATCATCTACACCAGGGGAGGGAAGGGGGACACGGCTTCCTGTACACACACACACACACACACACACACACACACACACACACACACACACACACACACACAAACACACACACACCTAGTCAGCCGTATCGTCCAACATCATTATGGGTAACGGTGTATTTCAGGATTAAGGCGACGGATTGCTGAATTGTACGTAATGAAAACTGTTCAGCTGTTCGTTCGTGTGCGTGTGCGTGCTTTTGTGTGTGTGTGTGTGTGTGTGTGTGTGTGTGTGTGTGTGTGTGTGTGTGTGTGTGTGTGTGTGTGTGTGTGTGTGTGTGTGTGTGTGTGTGTCCGGGTACGGGTTTTAGTGCAGAGGCGAATCCCAGATCAACTCGACACACTCCCAGCCCGACGACACCTTTCGGATTAGTATAAGATATAGAGGAGAGGGTGAACGTGTGTGTGTGTGTGTGTGTGTGTGTGTGTGTGTGTGTGTGTGTGTGTGTGTGTGTGTGTGTGTATAAGATATAGAGGAGAGGGTGAACGTGTGTGTGTGTGTGTGTGTGTGTGTGTGTGTGTGTGTGTGTGTGTGTGTGTGTGTGTGTGTGTGTGTGTGTGTGTGTGTGTGTGTGTGTGTGTAGCCGTAAAGGTTCGTATCGACTTTATCTATATTCTTTCCCAGAGACCTCGCAATATACTATACTTGTGCACCCTGCTATCTGATATGAGGACAGGCAGTGAATGGTGGTGGGGGTCTGGCTCACCTGGCTGGCTGGTTGATTAGAGACACTTTTCTTTTCCTGTATCATCACACTAGAGTTTTTTTTTTTTTTTTTCCTCGGGTCTGAAGGTAAAATTAAGGTTCAAAGCTGATAATGCAAAAGGCTAACAGTGATTGGTACAAGCCCTCTACTTATTTCAGTACTGAGAATCAATCATCACTAAACCATATGCATGTAAAAGGTGGCAGACTCTGATATATTAAATTTACTAGACATTTACCGCCAGCAAAATGAAAACAGACTAGAGAGGCTATGACACTCACCACCACCACCACCACAATGCCTCAGGGACCTCGGAAGCAAAGCACAGACACTTTCATTTTCATGTTGATTGTTTTGATGCTGATGATTGTACTCCATTGCTCGTGTATGCTGCTGCTGTGGAGTTAGTGCAGACGACAGACAGACAACACAACACAGGATGCAACACAAACACCAGAACGGATGTATACAAGAGAAAGCGTTCGACTCACCCTATCAGATTCTCGTCAGATCCACATTTACCATAACAGATGTTCTTTAGTGGGGTCGGCAGGGGTGGGGTGGGGTGGGGTTGGGCTTGGGGGTAGAGGAAGGAGAAACAGAGAGGTATATAGGAAGGATTGGGAGGAGAGGTAGAACGAGGAGATGGAAGAAATAGAGAGAAGAAAAGAGGAGTGAGGGAGGAGTATCTAAAAGTTTGAAAATGAGGGGGAATAACTTAAATAGAATGGGGGGAGAGGAGAAAGAAAAGAACTACAGACCAGGGAGAGGAGGGAAGAAGAGAAAATTATAGAGAAGTATGAGAGGAAGAGGGAAGAAATAACAGAGAGAGGAATGATAGTCTAGAGGGGGAGGGGAGGGGAGGGAGCAAAAGGGAGGTAAAATGGTCTAAGACAAACGTGGCTTCCTTCCATATGTGTCTGTCGTCATCTGATTTGCATGTTTGGTTGAGTTTGCGGCGGATCCTGTGACAGAAGGCCATTTTACAGACGTATGGCTGGTTTATGCAGATGGAATAGAAATAATTGTGGTCCCCCTAAAAACCTGCCTTGTTGCCTCCCTCGTCTTCCTTCTTCTTCCTCCTCCCCCATTCTCCTATCTATCCTCTCCGCTTCCTTTATCCTCCCTTTCTTGTTCGTCTTTCCCTTTAACCTATCCTCTTTTCTTCCTTCTTTCATATTCCCATCATTTATTTCCTTCTCCTTTCCTTCCTTCTCCCTCTTTCCCTACCTTCCCACTCAAGTCTTCTCGTCTCCCACTCCCCTCCTCCCAAATCCCACTCTCCCTCCCTCCCTCCCTCCCTCAACCGGAATCACGCATATGTCTCTGGCTTTCAGTGTCTGGGTGGTTGGTTGGTTGGTTGGTTGGTTGGTTGGTTGGTTGGTTGGTTGTAGGTGGTTGTTGTGGTGTTTGGTTGATTGGTTGGATGTGGATGTGTTGATTTTGTTATGGCTGCTGCTGTTGTTAGTATTAGTGGTGTTGTTGTTGACCGTGTTGTTGTTGTTGCTGCTGCTGCTGTTGTTGTTGTTTGTAGTGTTATTGTTGTTGTTGTTTGTTGTGTCTCATTCTGTTACGGGGTGGTGGTGACGGTGGTAGGCTAGTGGTCGTAGTTGGCGATATGAAGGTGTTGATGGTTGCTGTTAATCATAGTAGTGGTCGTTACTTGAAGTGTTGTGGATGCTATAGTGGTCGCTCATCAAAGTAGATAATGGTTGTAGCTTCCTTTATTTATAGTGCCCGGTGGTGTCATTATTTGGTCTAGTAACGGAGACAGTCATTGTTGTTGTTGTTGTTGTAATTGTCGCTGTTGTCATCGTTGTTCTTGTTGTCGTTGTTGTCGTCGTTGTTGTTGTTGTTGTTGTTGTTCGTGATAGCAGAGGAGTTAGTAGTTGTATATAAAAAGCTATATATCATACTGTTGGGGTTGGTAGTGGCAGTGAAAGAGGCTTGACACTGTGTGGGTGGTAATAGTGAGAACAATTAATGTCTAAGGTTAGTTATGACATTTGTGGTGGGGATGGTGGTGGTGGTGGTATAGTAGAATCCGTAGTTACAGAGTAGTAGTCATTGTGATAGTAGCAACAGGATATATACATTATAGTAGTGGTAGTCGTGACAGAGGTTAGGCTACTTATTGTGGTTGT
>JAWQEG010004614.1:0-46255 GCA_033782935.1 Petrolisthes cinctipes | reverse complement strand
AGAGACAGTATAAATAAATGCACAGTATAAGATCTCCATTGGAATTAAGTTTGTTGGTGAATTGGACTGTTCAAAGTTTCAACCAAATCTGTATGTATATTTATTTGTACTCGTGACTGTTCCTGACTTGATAATAAAGTAATATGTGAATAAATATGTACACAGTTATTATACCTAGATAAAATATAAAGAAATCAACCATACAAACACATGAAAATTAATAAAAAATATAGGTAATTAGTATGTTAATTGCATTCTAATATCAGGCAAATCTATATTTATAATTATAAGTATGTCAATTAGGAAATAAGTTATGTATATATTTTTTTTTAGTATAAAGAAATATAATAAATATCTAGATAACTAAGTGATATTTTTATTTGGTTGTAGCCGAGTAGGGGCACCTGAGTGAGGGGTTGGATAATCTTCGGAGACAGGTGGACCGCCAGGCGACTCCTCCCATTATACACACACATACCATACCACAAACATTTATACACACACACACAGACACATCACAAGCATATATATACACACACACTCACACATACCTGCACAGACACATCACAAGCGTTTATACACACACACACACACAAGACTGCCCAGATACAAACATATATATATACGCGCGCTCACACACATTTCAACAACCACAAAAATAACATCACATCACAACAACAACAGCAACAAAAACATCACATCACAACAACAACAACAACAAAAACAACATTCCCAGTCACACCAAAGTTTCCGAAGTTGGAGGTGTAAGAGAGATGTCATGTCAGGTCAACGGGTGTGTGTGTGTGTGTGGTGTTTGTTGTTGAGTCCTCTGAGTTTGTGTGTATATTAGAACTGGTTTCAGAGTGCCCATTATTCTCCTCCCTGCACAATGGAAGAATGACACACACACACACACACACACACACACACACACACACACACACACACACACACACACACACACACACACACACAGATCACCTCACAAAACGTCCTCTTCAAAATGCCCCCCCCCCCTCACACACACACACACTAGTCATCATACCTGTCTAACCATATCTTTCTCTTTCTTGTTTCAGGTAAGTTATGATTTGTAGTGTGACCCTGATCGTGACCTGACCTGATCGTTACCCGGGGCTGACAGGTAAGGTAAGGCAGTGATGAAGTGACCTCGTATCTTTTGTTATGACCATGCAGTACAGTCAAGGTGAATAGTCTGTAGTATTTAGAATTAATTGATGAAAATGTTCGATTTAAAATGGATGGAATGTTGTTCGAGTAGAAGTCATTAACGAAACACATACTAGCACAACAACAACAACAACAACAACAACCATATCCTTTCCTACCCCCGTAACTACCATCTCAACCTTGTTTGTGATTCACTCTCATTTGTCTTCAACCACTCCACCCAACTGTTGTAAATTGCTCTCTCTCTCTCTCTCTCTCTCTCTCTCTCTCTCTCTCTCTCTCTCTCTCTAACCACCCAGACATCCCTCTCCCCCATCATCCAACCACACACTCATCTCTCTTCCCCCATCATCCACTCACCCACCCACCCACCCACCCACCATCCCGTCAAAAGGCTCGGTCATTACCAACACGATATCCCTCCAGTCATACTAATTATACCTCGGCAGGAACACACACACACACACACACACACAGTCTCACACACACACACACACACACACACACACACACACACACACAGTCTCACACACACACACACACACACACACAGTCTCTTACACTACTAATATAGCCTTGGGGGCCGAACGAGGGAATATTTTTTTTATTGTGTGTGTGTGGGGGGGAAGGGGTCATACATTTTGGAAAACTCGGTGATGTTTGGTGTGTGTATTTCCTTTTTTTTTGGGGGGGGGAGGGCTGTTTGTATTTTTTTGGGGGTGGGTGGGTGAATGGGTCATACTTTTTAGAAAACTTTGTGATGTTTGGTGTGTGTGTGTGTGTGTGTGTGTGTGTGTGTGTGTGTGTGTGTGTGTGTGTGTGTGTGTTTCATTGAGTATATTCTCTCAATGAATTATATATATATTTTTTTTTTCATATCTGTAGATGGTTGAGGAGAGACAGTGTAGGTGGCTTAGATGGGGGAGTTGAAGGTATTGTATAGGTGGGTTTTAGGTGGTGCACGGAGGAAAGACAAGGTAGGTGACGGGGGATAGGGCCTATATACAGTGGGTGGCATTACAGATGGTAGGTGGGGAGGGTATAAGTGGGTTAGGTGGTGCCAGGATATGCCTCTTATTATCCCTGGGTAGTACCGAGGAAGGGCCAGTGTACATACGTGGGTGGTATAAGTGGTAGACGAGAACAGTCAACATACAGTACGTGGGGATTTAGGTGGTAGACGAAAACAGTGTATGCTTCCTCCCCTTAGGACAGCATGCAACACTCACCAAGCTACTCGGTCTTATCTCTTCTGTTCAATTCCCTATAATGCAAGAGCTATTGGAACTCTTAAGTCTTTCATATACACAACTGGTCAACTCTGGAACACACACACACACACACACACACACACACACACACACACACCTCCTTAATGCAAGAGTTAACGGGAACTATCAGTCTATTATATACACAACTGGTCGACTTTGGAATACTCACTCTACCTCCATCCATCCATTCATTCATCTTTCCCTCGATACAGTACTATGACTTATGCTCCTTCAAACGCAATGTGTCTATAAGGCATCTCGAACGAAATTGGACATGATTTTGGACCCCACTCTCACTCGTTTTATTTCACAGGTGAGAACAGGAAGCGGGGTTTCAGCAGTAAGTCCTCATTTTCCTCAATTAATATAAATAATGAGGACTTGAGGACTTGAAGGTAGTGTTTATGTGGAATACAGAGGAGAGACAAGGAAGGAGGTGGTGGTGGTGGTGGTGGAGGGGGGGGGGGGCTGGGAGGGATGTAGGTGGGGCGTGTTAAAACTCAATGACTCATATACACCTGCTGCACCTACCTACTTATTCCCACCTACCCTACCTACCCTACCTACCTTCCTTAACTACCTACCCACCCACCTACAGAATATTACCTATACCCCACCTACCCACCTATATTTCCTATACCCCACCTACCCACCTACCTACCCACCTATATTACCTATACCCCACCCACCTACCCCACCTACCCCACCTACCTACCCACCTATATTACCTATACCCCACCGACCTACTGTACCTACCCCACCCACCCACCTATACCCCACCCACCTACTGTACCTACCCCCACCCACCTACCTATACCCCACCCACCTACCTACCTACCTCCCCACCCACCTACCTACCTACCTACCTACCTACCTGTTCACCTGTGTGTATTATTATCAGGTCATCTTCACACCTTCCCTTCCTACCTTATCACCTCTCTCTCTCTCTCTCTCTCTCTCTCTCTCTCTCTCTCTCTCTCCTACCATGCATACATCCATCCTTGCTCTCTCCCTCCTTTATTCCCTCCTTTGCTCCCTCCCTTTACCACCATCTTTCTACCTACCGATTTGTCTTGCTTCCTTCCTTTCATCCTCTTCTTCCTTCCTTCCTTCTGTCCTTCATCCCTCGCCTTCATTCTTTCCTTCTCTCCTTCATCATTGCCCCTTTTCATTTCATTTTTCCTACCTTCCTTCCATTCATTCTTTCCTTCTCTCTCTCCTTTCTTTGCCTTTCTGATTTCATTCTTCCCACCTTCCTTCCTTCCTCCCTCCAATCACCCTTCCTTTCCTCCATAGCCTGTTTATTTCATTTCTTCCTACCTTCCAATCTTCCTTCCTTCCTTCCAATCTTCCTTCTTACCTACCTACCTTGCCCATTTCTCACCCACCTTTCTTGCCCATTTCTCACCCACCTTTCTTGCCCATTTCTCACCCACCTTTCTTGCCCATATCTCACCCACCTTTCTTGCCCAGTCATTCTTGAAGATGTTTAGGAAAGGAAGGCAACAACAAACTTGGCTCAAATTATCACTCTTGTAAGTCGTAGTGCCCTCTGTTCATTTGCACCCATGCTTGTAAGGCAGGTGGTGGAGGGAGGGAGGGAGGAATCTTGGTGGAGAGAGGGTGGATGGGTGGAAGGAGGGAGAGAGAGAAGGAGGAAAAAACGTGGAGAGAGGAAGAGAGTCAGAGAAGCAGGAAAAAAGGTGGGGAGAGGGAGAGAGACAGGGAATGAGGAAAAAAAGGTGAAGAGAGGTGTAAGAAGGGAGGGATGGGGGGAGAGAGGGAAGGAGGAAAGAAGGTGGAGACAGGGTGAAGGGAGAGAGGGATGGAGGGAGAGAGGGTGGAGAAAAAATTGTGGAGAGAGGGTGTAAGAAGGTAGAGAGGGAGAGAGGGAAGGATGAAAGAAGGTGGAGGGAAGTGACTGACTGACTCTTGGCATGTGAACTCTGCCTCCACCTGTGTTGTCTGAATCTTGGCAGAGACTGAATACATCAAGTCAAGCTGCCATACCTATAGCCTACCTTACCCCTTACCTAGCCTGCCTTACCCCTTACCTTACCCTTTGCCTCACCCCCCTGCCTTACCTGCCTAACCCCCTGCCTCACCCCCTTACCTAACGTGCCTCACCCCATACCTAGCCAGTCTCACACCCCTGCCTTAACCCTGCCTGATCTAATTAAACCCACATCCATATCACCGCTTGGATTTATTTAACACACTTGTATAGTCGGCAAAAAAAAGTTTAGTTACCATCCTTTTAACAACAGTGTGATGTAACGTTGGTATGCCTGACTGGTGAGTCAGGTGTGACACGAGCACCACCCAGGCCCACCCTCCGTGCCCCTCCTTCAGTGTCTCATGGGCAGGCAAGTAGTGATGACGTTGTTTCACCCAGTGCTATTTTTTCTGGGTATTTCACGGTTATTCTTGTTCTAAAATACTCAAACGCATTTCCTTATGTTTAATAATGATTAGTTAAATAGTAAGAGTTCTTGAACACTCAAAATTTAATTTAAAATCAGCAAACTTTTGATAAAAAAAAAGTTTTCACTGCCGCGGCCTGAGTATTATGGGCAGAGGCGAGGACGATACCCGTCTTGGATAACTAGGCACCAGCTGCCCAGTCGGCGGAGTACCAGCCCTACCGCGCTTACCGATGTTAAAATTAACGTTGGGGTGTTAACGAAACTTTTTTTTGCCGACTGTACAATACGTCACACCTGCCTCAGTCTAATTAATTCACTCACTGTAACTTAACCCCTGCCTCATCACCCCAAACCCCCCACCCTCTGCCATACTATAACCCCTCCCAGTATATGTTACCTTCCTTGGTGCCTTATCCTTACCGTAATAGATGTGGCAACAGTGTGTTTGTTTACATTGTGGGCTTTAGAGAGGTAACCCCGACCTTCCATCCATATATTTATTCAGATAATTTACTCCACCTCCTTCCTTTCTTCCTTATCTCTTCTTCTATTTGGCATTCATTCCCCCCTCCCCCCCCCCCCCTTTTTTTTTTTTTTTTTTTTTTTTTTTTTTAAGCTTATCCCTCTCATCCTTCATCTTTCTGGCATTCTGTTTTTCCTTCATTATCTTCTCCTCTCCTACCCCTTCCTTTCCTCTCACCCATTTACAGAGCAAATAATGAATGATAAGGAGGAGCGTATTTATTTTTTTATTTATATATTTATTTATTTATTTATTTGTGGACATAGCGAGGATTTCTTTGACAAATTATGCAACGTAAGGGGAGATTCTCTTGTTGGTAAACTGGAAGGCTACTGATTCCTTCTAACTATGTCAGAAAACAGACGCACTTAATGGTACTAATACGGGATCTGTTTCTCGGCATGGTTTGGAGGAATCAGAGACCTTTCAATTCGCCAACAAAAGAATCTCTCCCCTTAAACGAATTAATGAAGACGAGAGGGAAAAGTGGTATGTACTATACTTGTAATAAGGTAATACTAGGCATACATACAGACAGACAGATGTACAGATAGATAAACAAATAGATGGATGAATAGTAAATAAATAGATACAGAGAGAGAGAGAGAGAGAGAGAGAGAGAGAGAGAGAGAGAGAGAGAGAGAAATGATGAAGAGAGGAAGGAGAACAATCATTGATGAAGAACACAACAAGTTGCCTTTTTATCTTCTGACACTCCGACTGGCACTGAGAGAAAGAAGAGAGATAAAGAACGAAAGAAGGAGTTAAGAAAGAGTTGTAAGAACACTTCAGTGAATTAAAAAATAAAAAGTAGGAAGGACCAATTGGCTCTGATTTTGTGCGAACAATTTGGAAAAGAAGAGAGATAAAAGACAAGAGAAGGAACTAAGAAAGAAAGCTAAGAACATGTCAATAAACGAATATAACACGTGGGCATGAAGAGAGATAAAAGACGAAAGAAGGAACTAAGAAAGAAAGCTAAGAACACCTCAATAAACAAATAAAACACGTGGGAATGAAGAGAGATAAAAGACGAAAGAAGGAACTAAGAAAGAAAGCTAAAAACACGTCAATAAACGAATATAACACGTGGGAATGAAGAGAGATAAAAGACGATAAAAGGAACTAAGAAAGAAAGCTAAGAACACGTGGTATTGAAGAGGCTCCGGCACCTGGCACTGTGAGGGAGGGATGTTGGCACCATTATTACTAGGGCACCCGGGTTTGGGAAATGTGCCAGCAGAAACATAGGTCTTCTTGCCGTTCTTCCTTATTAAGCACCCTCTTCTTACTCCTGACTCTTGGCTGTCTATTGTTTTCAACCCTAATCGTATGTACCTAAAGAGAGAGAGAGAGAGAGAGAGAGAGAGAGAGAGAGAGAGAGAGAGAGAGCAATGAGGAAGAAATATATGGTCAATTTATCAGTAATCAGATGATATTAATTATAATAATAATAATAATAATAATTTATTAATATTATTAATATCATTATTCATTGTAGTAGTAGTAGTAATAGTAGTTGTAAAAAGAGAATGAAAGGTGTTGAAGATGGTGGTGGATATATATATATATATATATATATATATATATATATATATATATATATATATATATATATATATATATATATATATATATATATATTGAGGAGGAGACACAAGTATCAAAACTAGCACAAAAAATAATGTGAACATTTTCATATTATGCATTTGGATAATTTATATGGAGTTATGAGATCCCAGATAATCAAATTTTGAATATATTTAATCTTTATATAAAAAAGTATTCCTTAACAACATTGTGGAAGAGTTTCCATTTTAGTCACAAAAGCAAAGTAAGGTATGTGAAGTGATCTTCAAATGGAGTGATTGTACACCACCAGTAAAAGCCTCAGGTGATTGCGTGACACAATGCAAGCAACAATATTGATATTACTATTGGTAACTTGTTATTGGAGTACACACATATTCTCCATACAGTGTTGCCGTTAATGCGTCACCGTTGTTTTAAAACATCTAATATCCCGAAATGATACATTGTGTTTCTTGCAGCATTATATAAAATGTCCTGTACTGTATGTGTTAAATATTCCAGGTATGTATAAATAACTCTACTGTATAATTATACAGTATTTGTAATATTCTTCATCACTCTACGGTCATTATCATGTGACACAATTAATGTAAACACGTCAGCACTTTCTTGACACCCTGTAACATAAAAGGTATGTAACACATTGCACTAGTTGCAATGTTGTACATAATATAAAGCATTATATGATGATATTATGAATCTTGTAATGATTGACCAGTGAACAAATGGAAGTGTTCCATTATATCTATACCTCGACTGATAATAAATCCATCATCTGTGAATTACCAGTGCACGCGATGGTTAGTTGGCCAAAGGTTTTTGTCTGCCGCTGCGTGTTTTCTCTAGGTTTGACTCATAAACCATCACTCATAAGAAAATTGCTTCTGCTGACACCCACTCTGGTAGATGAAACTTACCACAAAAACAGTGTCAGCAATGATTGTCGCCTTCCACAGTGGAAATACTGTGTGGGATTTACTATGACTTATGAATCAAGCTTTGCTCTTCAGAAAAAGTCTCTAAAGGACTTAGTTTTTACTCATGGGTATAAGGGTAAAGGGTTATATTATTATTATTATTATTATTATTAAAATAAACCAGAGACACAAAGCTGGGAGAGAATGCAAGCATTCTATCAATCCGAGGACCCCAGCCCCATGAATCCAATCTGAAGAAAAGAAGACAGCTTAGAGAAAGAAAGAGGAGTAGTTAGCTCAATAAAACATATTAGCTCTACTCTTGAAGCCAGCCAGTCCTACACCATCAAAGACAGATTCACCAAGGCCATTCCATAGAGACACCGACCTAGGGACAAACGAGTCCTTCCAACAATGCCAGGAAACAAATTACTTCAGACACTAACTATAAAGCCACCGAACGTAGTAAAATACCCACGCTGGTACCATAGCAGCTGCAGTATTTGTGAATTATCCTCAATTTCCTCCCTCTTTTGCTGGGTAAACGTTCGTAAGTCGTGACGTGTGTGTGTGGGTAGGTAGCAGTTGCCCTGGGCCATGGTAACGTGCTTGATGAAGCCTATGTCCCTTTGTCCAGTGTCGGAACATCATAATTTGTAGGAATCAATGGCCCATTAATTCCCCTACATGAAACGACCCCCTTAAACAATGAAGGAGAAAGCAGGTTGGTGTTCAGACCACCTCAATATGACGCACATTGATCACAACAGCATTAACAATGGGCCTCTAGACTGAGACGAGTCTGGCACACATGGGTTTAGAAGTGTTTATTTCCACCCTCTGACCCGAGTAGGCCTCCCCAGGCAACACACCAAACAAGTCATATTCTGCCAAGTCTGCTGGATATGTCACGTCTGTCATGTTACCCAGACGATCCTCTTAAGTTGTTGAAACACTTAGAGGTGTGTTTGTTGTTCTGGGAGTGAAGTGTCCCATACTGGAAGCATTTGAGCTGTCTGAAGTTTACTACAAACTATTTATGTCTGATAGTACCTATTGTTGCAAAACTGTTAAACGGTTATTCATATCATAACTGTAACATCTGCGGTTGGGACATCAGTAACATCTGCGGCTGGGACATCTGTAACATCTGCGTTTGGGACATCTGTAACATCTGCGGTTGGGACACACTTCCCTGACAACTTGACCATACTTCAACACTTATATTCAATGTATAATTATCGGTTATAATAACCTGTACCTCATGCTCATACTTGAGCCTGGAGGAGGATATTAATCATTTCCACCATTTTGATGCCTATTAAATAATGGATTTATTAAAACCTTGGATATTAGTCATTTCCACTATTTTGACCCCGTAGGCCCGTAGTGGGTATTGTCTGTACTGATGTGGGTAATACTTTAAGGGTTTTGACGCCCCTTCGGCCCCAGCCACTCTCTTTCAGTTCTTCAACTGTCCCACTTTTCCTTATATTTCCTTCCTGCTTGCTGTCTCACCTTCTTTTGACGCTATATGACCTTCCTGTTGCGGCGAATAATATCAATCAATCAATCCACTATATTGATCCCTATTAGATTTTGTAGGTTAGGGTAGGTTTCCTTTGCAAAGTTATTATTTAGGATTTGTTACGTAAAACTTTGTATATTGGTTATTTTCACCATTTTTATGTCCATTAGTTATATTAGATAAGATTTTGGTCAATTCCCACATGTAATTTTTTGTGTACAATTGTCAGAATATGATTTGTTACAACTTTTGATATAACGTTAAGTATAATATTATAAATGTCTATAGTTGTTTGTAGGGATCATAAGTACGTAATACAGTAAAAATTGTAAATTTCCTTTTGTATTAAGAATTAACGTAACATCAAGATTTGTAGCAATTCATATTTTGCCAACTGTACATATTTATTCAGTCATAGACAGATGGTATATAACACATATTTAGTTACAATATATGATACAATAAATACCAGAGGTCTTAGACAATAGGGTCATATTTTGGTTAGGTCAAGTTAGGTTGACTTGAGTATATCTATAACATAATGAATACAAGAGATCCTAAGTAAAGAAATTATAATTATGGGTTTAGGTTACATTAGGTTTGGTTATGTTATGTTAGATAAGTTTATGGTAAATATAAGAGGTCTTGGATAAGATTTTATTTATTAGGTGAGGTTACATTAGGTTAGTTTGCTTGGCTTGGTTAAATTTAGGGAAAATATATGATATATTTAATAGTTATAGTTATTGGGTGATGTTATATTTAAGGGTTAAGTAATTACTTAAATACATGACAACTATATAGTAGTGCATTAATACATGAATGTTATTTGTTCACATAATATCCTAAAACTACTTTACATAAACTTGTTGTCTTCGTGTGTCCATTGTGAAAGTTTGTAGAAATGATAAAAGACACAGATTGACTTGTTATAATGGTACACAAAAACAACACAGTAAATCTATTCTAGAATACAACAGATGTATTCCACAATACAACAAATTGATTCTATGTAAATCTTATTTAATGTCCTCAACGTAAATGGAATCACAGTACATCAAGAGAATATTCTAACAGTTGCTATATAATGGTGTGCGAAAAACATTACAGTCCATTGTGTTAACCTGATTTTGTTGAAGCCAAACAAGTTATAGGAATGGAATAGTGTTCATATGTCAATAGTGAAGTCAACACTGCCATGTTGTATATGACAACACATGATTGGTGTCGGCTGACATAAAGTCCAAAGAATTATATATAAGTAGTAAGCAACTCAATATATTATAGTAATTAAAACTCAAATAATTCACTCGCTATATACACCATTCTTATTCATACATCTTGAACGGTAATGTATACATGTACATTATGTCTATACAAACATTATGATAAATAGTATATATACCCTTAAACATTATAAGGTCCTAAGCATTTGTATATGAATTGATAAGGTGATAAGTTCTATAAGGCGAAAAGGAAGGTAAGAGTTTCCTCGAAGATAATCCAAGAAACATCATAAATATCCCAATATATGGGTAGAAAATAAGTACCGTAATATATTGGTAACACTTAACTCAGTTGATTATAGAAACAGATTAGTATGTCAATATATGTGTAGACAATCAGTATTATATTGGTAAAATATATTGATACACACATAACTCAGTTGATTATATGTTATAGAAACCGATTAGTACCTCAATATATGAGGAAACAATAAGTAATATATTGATAAATTATATTGATACACACGTAACTCAGTTGATCAGAGAAAACTTTCAAAAGGTTGACAATGTATGTTCTGTGTATAAGGGTTAAAGTACCAGTGATCTCGTAGGCTAGGCCAATTGGAGGATACTAATTCCTTCTGACTATTCCATAAAACAAACTCCCTCAATATGGAAGCTAATTCGTGTCATTGTTTGGAGGAATCAGTAACTTTAATCTTTGTGACTATATCACTGGTTCCTTAACCCCTCCGGGACGGGCCAAGAATGGAAATACGCTCTGTGGTTCTGGGCGCAATACTAACTTTTACCCTGCCTGTCCGGGTATTTCCCGGAAAATCACTCTACTTCTCTTACTCCCTACGTCTAAACTACAATACTGAACAACTTAAATTTGATTGTGTACTCACCATCAACTCCTCCTCTTTCCATTAAAACCAACCCCAGCTCTCTAGGACACTCCATTGCCGAGAAATCAAGTGAGGAATGGAGGTCACTTTTCCCGTGAGAGCGAGGCTGCGTTCGCTTTGTGAGCGTGGCTGTGACGCAATCTAGCTGGTTGCACCCGCGGAGTGGAGGTTACAAGAGAGGGTGCGCCCGGCAGCGCGGTAGGATGCACCGAATCGAACGAGCCCGTATTTTCTTCACTACGCCCAGCCATTGTCACGGTCAAGCACACACTGATTGAATGTGGGGATGAAAAGGTCTGGTGGTGAAGTATAGCCAGATCAAAAAAAATCCCGACAAATTTGGCGTTTTTCCCCATAAATTACCAAAAGCGGGATTTCCCGCTGCCCGGACTCTGTCGACAGAGCGGGATTTCCCGCTGCTCGGCCTCTGTCGACCGAGCGGGAAATCTCGCTGCCCGGACTCTGGGGGTTAAGAGATCTAGGGAGATGTAGTTGATGCTCAGAACACCTCATTATGACAAACCTGAAAGTGGAAATTATAGAGCATATGACCTGTGACGAACCTGGCACACACGGGCTTGGCAGACTTCATTTCCACCACCTGACCCAGGGAGGCCGCCCCAGGGAACTCACCAAACAGGTCATAAGCTGCGAAGTCTGCTGGAGATGTCACGCCTGTCACGTTGGACACACGAACCTGTACGTTGCGGAAACGTATATTGGCTTCAGAGCCATCCTGAGCGTACAGTATCACATGCTGGAAACACTTGGGCTGCCCGAAATCTAATGTAAACCATCTGTCGCTGTTACTCGAATCTGTATGAAAACAGTCATCTCTATTATAGGTGTAAATTCCGTCTATAAGGTTTTCTTTTACTCTGAGTGGAAACGACGGATGTTGTGTCCCAGCAGTGATGATGGCGTTGGTGGCAAGGTCCTTGGGTCTTGTGGTGTGACAGGTGAGGGCATCAGCCATGTTAGTCTCCTGGTAGTTGGGCATGACAAAAATGTTGGAGACGAGGCAGTGGGTGGGTGTGTTGGAGGGGTAAGCACACCACAGCTGACACCAGTTTAGATGTGTGCACTTGTTGGAGCAGTAGAGGGCTGGTCTGGCTCCAGGGGGTAAGTCAAGGCTCTCCTGTTCCGTATTAGAGGCTGCTTGAACACGTTGGAGGGAGATCAGCACAGATCGCATCAGTCGCAGCTCTCCCCCTTCCACAGGTGCTGATGGCAGCAAAAGCAGCATTGTCACCCACACACGACACCACTGCACTCCAACTTGTGACATGGTATTTGTTGTATGTTGTCACAGACAGACTGGGTGATGGTGTAGCAGTATAAAGGTCTACACAGTTACTGTACAGGTTGAAGGTTGTGGTGTTGTAGTCAGATAAATTGTGGTGTTATTGTTACAGATCAGTATGGTGTTGATGGTGTTACCACAGAGAGAGAGGGTGATGGTGGTGTAGCTGTAACAACATCCACACAACTACTGGACAGCCCGAGAAGTGGTAGTGGTAGTGGTGGAGGTGGTAGTGGTGGTGGTGGTATAATATTCTCAGTAACTACAACAAATATCGTCATGGATAATATCATCACAGCATACCGATGTTCGTGTGACTTATTATTGTACTTATTTATACTTAGTTTTCATCAACACATTGAAGGTATTTTGTACACATATTGGAATTTATCTGCTGTGTTATGTTATTCTAGTCCACTATATTAGTAGGGTAATCTGGGAGTTTCTTAAACATAATGCACATTATCACATTAGACACATAGAACTAATATTATGATAACTAAAATAGGCAAGATAAATATGTTCTCTACTCCACTATAATTTACCTTTAGAAAATATACCGGCACCTTCATTTAATATGTCTTTCTATAAATATAATGTAAGACAAATTATTTAAAAAAAATATACAACTTGGTTCATAACACTGGAATCAACACAGAATACGATATGATGATGATATAATTAATTTGTAAATCCATGATTATAAAATATGATGTCAGAATAATAATACACGGGTTGACAGTAATTCTGTCGTTAGTAGAGTTATTCATATATTTCGGAGATGGTTTAGTGTGTGTGTGTGTGTGTGTGTGTGTGTGTTTAAATCGTTGTAACAAGAGTGAAACATGGTTGAGTTAATAATACCTAATGAAAATAATAGACTCACACAATTATCACTCCAACCTCTCAACCAGGCAGCATTTTTGTTTCCGTAAAAAATTGTGAAGGACTGACAAAGAAAATATTTCAAATGAAATTAAAACAGCTGCAAACAAATGGGTCCTTACGAGAAGACTGTTTGGATCTCAAATACTAACTACTATTAGAGAGAATGGAAAGCTCTAAACCACCCACCAATTCATCCAGCTTTCGCAGGTAACGAAGCAGTTGGAAGGAAGACTCCGCAGTATGGAAAAACTACTGTGGAATTTAGGACAGGAAAGTAGGAGGGAAATTTGTTTTATTCTACAATTGATCTACCATTACATCCTGAAAGGGAAACCAAATTTAACTCGTATGGATCATTCTTTAGCTAATAAAACAGGGCCCCATATTGAGCATAATAATTATATAGAGTAGGAAGAGATGTTGTTGTGTTTAGTGGTTTGTTTCTGTCTTATGCTCGATGGGGGTCATTTTGGGTGTGTCAGTTCCATGTGTCCATAGATGTATCTGAAAACTGTGTGTACTCCCATCCAACACAGCGTCATTCCTTTGTACCTCCCCTGACACACACACACACACACACACACACACATCACTTGCATTAGCTTGATGAACATTTAGGAGCGACAGGCGTGTTAAACTCCAATAACAATATAAATTACTTTTATGTTTCATGAGTATAAAGATTGCAATGTTTACCACACATATACCGAGACTTTTTATGCCAACTCGTTCCAGTCAGAAACCATTAAGTGATTGATATGTACAGTTGCCTCCACTAGTAACGAGCACAGCGTCTGGTGGTGTTGGTGAAATGTGCCACCACTGTGTTTACTCATATTAATAGTAAATGAAGGGATATGACATCTTCCTGCTATAGTATCCACTATAAGGAAATTATGTAAACAAACACAGTGTTGCCACATTTCATCAAACCCACTTTACCCTGTGCTCGTTACTAATGGAGGAAACTGTAAAAACTCAAAAAATGTATCTGGGATTTCATGCTCCGATACTTTTCGCAACTATCACCATTACCAACACCATGAATATATGGTTCTGAATCGTGCTGTAGTTGTCTCAAAATTTGGTTATGGGTTATACACTTGCACTAGAAAATATTGGTGCACACTTTAGTCTAAAAAAAATAATTCTAGTGATAAAACCTGTTAGGATGTGATAGTTTTTTCAGCAGAATTTTGGTTACGTTAGGTTAGGTTAAACCTTGGATATCAGTTATTTACATCATTATGATATCTATTAGATAATGTAGGTTAGGTTAGTTATTAATTAGGTTTGGTTATGTTTAAATCTTGAAATTAGTCATTTCCACCAGCTTGATGCCTATTAGATTTTGTAGGTTAGGTTTGGTTTGCTTATCTGAGTATTATTCAAGTTTAATTATGTTAAAGGGGTTATGCATTTTTGGTACATTGGAGCACCTTCATTCCTCCAAAGTATGCTAGGAAACCGTACTAGATGAACAAAATTGATAATGTCCTGTTGCTTGGAATAGTTTGGAGGAATCAGGTGCTCCAAGATTATCAACACTGTAATACCCCATAAAACTTTGGAAATTAGTCATCTTCACCATTTTGATGCTTATTAGAAATTATTTTTAGATTTTGCTCGTCCCCCACATGTAATTTCTTGTGTATAGATTAGAGATGTATCTGATATCCTCATCTTCATAATATTGAACATCCGCATCCGCACGGCAGACAATGATGATGTAGCGGATAGTGCAATAATTATATTTCTTTCAGTTTTACATAACTTAATAAACTTTGTCCAGAATTATACGGATCACAGATTTAGGGATCGATAAGGAAGGAGAAAAATGGAATTCATGATTGTGCAACCTACTATTTCTTTCCAAAGTTTTAGCTTCATTAGCTAGGTAAACCTATTAATTATATAACTTTTGTCTATACAACAACGTTTTTCTTATTTCTGCTTGTTGTATACAAAACTTAGTTATAAAATAGTGTAGGACCGTAGGTGTAAACTGTATATATATATATATATATATATATATATATATATATATATATATATATATATATATATATATATATATATATATATATATATATATATATATATATATATATATATATATATATATATATATATATATATATATATATGAGAGAGAGAGCATTGGAATGAATTTGTGTATGAACAGGGTGTATACAAATACACAAAATTCATGCCTACAAATGTATAAGTATTATGTATACATAACTATGAAAGGAAGCATAATGATTAGTAATACTATAAGGAGGAGAGAGGGTAACAATGTGTATGTGTCGATGTGTTGGGTGTATTTCTGTTTTAATATATGTATGAATGTGTGTGTTTGTAACTGTGTATATATGTAGGTAGTAATGTACTACTAATGTTTGTAACTGTGTATGCATGTAACATTTCAATATGGAGCACAAAAGTAGCTGCCATTTAGATATAAGTAATGTTTTATCCAGCTTTTGAAAACATCCGCATCTGAGAGGATGTCATGATCTCACATCCACATAAAAAAAAAAAAAAAAAAAAAAAAAAAAAAAACTGATATCAGCATCCGCTAATTATTGAAGTTTGACATCCACCATCACATCCGTATCCGCGGATTTTTAAAGTTTGACATCCGATACATCATTATTGCATATTCATTGCAGTCATTGACAGATGGTACATCTTTGGTACATCTTGTTCCAATATATAATACAATGAATACCAGAGCATTTAAACAAGATGATATTTTGGTTAGGTCAAGTTAGGTTGACTTGAGTATATCTATAACATAATGAATACAAGAGATCCTAAGTAAAGAAATTATAATTATGGGTTTAGGTTACATTAGGTTTGGTTATGTTATGTTAGATAAGTTTATGGTAAATATAAGAGGTCTTGGATAAGATTTTATTTATTAGGTGAGGTTACATTAGGTTAGTTTGCTTGGCTTGGTTAAATTTAGGGAAAATATATGATATATTTAATAGTTATAGTTATTGGGTGATGTTATATTTAAGGGTTAAGTAATTACTTAAATACATGACAACTATATAGTAGTGCATTAATACATGAATGTTATTTGTTCACATAATATCCTAAAACAACTTTACATAAACTTGTTGTCTTCGTGTGTCCATTGTGAAAGTTTGTAGAAATGATAAAAGACACAGATTGACTTGTTATAATGGTACACAAAAACAACACAGTAAATCTATTCTAGAATACAACAGATGTATTCCACAATACAACAAATTGATTCTATGTAAATCTTAGTTAATGTCCTCAACGTAAATGGAATCACAATACATCAAGAGAATATTCTAACAGTTGCTATATAATGGTGTGCGAAAAACATTACAGTCCATTGTGTTAACCTGATTTTGTTGAAGCCAAACAAGTTATAGGAATGGAATAGTGTTCATATGTCAATAGTGAAGTCAACACTGCCATGTTGTATATGACAACACGTGATTGGTGTCGGCTGACATAAAGTCCAAAGAATTATATATAAGTAGTAAGCAACTCAATATATTATAGTAATTAAAACTCAAATAATTCACTCGCTATATACACCATTCTTATTCATACATCTTGAACGGTAATGTATACATGTACATTATGTCTATACAAACATTATGATAAATAGTATATATACCCTTAAACATTATAAGGTCCTAAGCATTTGTATATGAATTGATAAGGTGATAAGTTCTATAAGGCGAAAAGGAAGGTAAGAGTTTCCTCGAAGATAATCCAAGAAACATCATAAATATCCCAATATATGGGTAGAAAATAAGTACCGTAATATATTGGTAACACTTAACTCAGTTGTTTATAGAAACAGATTAGTATGTCAATATATGGGTAGACAATCAGTGTTATATTGGTAACACTTAACTCAGTTGATTATAGAAACAGGTTAGTATGTCAATATATGTGTAGACAATCAGTATTATATTAGTAAAATATATTGATACACACGTAACTCAGTTGATTATATGTTATAGAAACCGATTAGTACCTCAATATATGAGGAAACAATAAGTAAATATATTGATAAATTATATTGATACACACGTAACTCAGTTGATCAGAGAAAACTTTCAAAAGGTTGACAATGTATGTTCTGTGTATAAGGGTTAAAGTACCAGTGATCTCGTAGGCTAGGCCAATTGGAGGATACTAATTCCTTCTGACTATTCCATAAAACAAACTCCCTCAATATGGAAGGTAATTCGTGGTATTGTTTGGAGGAATCAGTAACTTTAATCTTTGTGACTATATCACAAGAGATCTAGGGAGATGTAGTTGATGCTCAGAACACCTCAACATGACAAACCGTAAAGTAGGCGGACTGGTAATGATAGAGCATATGACCTGTGACGAACCTGGCACACACGGGCTTGGCAGACTTCATTTCCACCACCTGACCTGAGGAGGCCGTCCCAGGGAACTCACCAAACAGGTCATAAGCTGCGAAGTCTGCTGGAGGTGTCACGGCTGTCACGTTGGACACACGAACCTGTACGTTGCGGAAACGTAAATGGGCGGCGCCATTCTGAACGTACAGTATCACATGCTGGAAACACTTGGGCTGCCCGAAATCTAATGTAAACCATCTGTCGCTGTTACTCGGCTTTGTTGTAATACAGTAATCTATTTCATAGTTGTAAAACCCGTCTATAAGGTTTTCTTTTACTCTGAGTGGAAACCACGAATGTTGTGTCCCAGCAGTGATGATGGCGTTGGTGGCAAGGTCCGTGGGTCTTGTGGTGTGACAGGTGAGGGCATCAGCCATGTTAGTCTCCTGGTAGTTGGGCATGACAAAAATGTTGGAGACGAGGCAGTGGGTGGGTGTGTTGGAGGGGTAAGCACACCACAGCTGACACCAGTTTAGATGTGTGCACTTGTTGGAGCAGTAGAGGGCTGGTCTGGCTCCAGGGGGTAAGTCAAGGCTCTCCTGTTCCGTATTAGAGGCTGCTTGAACACGTTGGAGGGAGATCAGCACAGATCGCATCAGTCGCAGCTCTCCCCCTTCCACAGGTGCTGATGGCAGCAAAAGCAGCATTGTCACCCACACACGACACCACTGCACTCCAACTTGTGACATGGTATTTGTTGTATGTTGTCACAGACAGACTGGGTGATGGTGTAGCAGTATAAAGGTCTACACAGTTACTGTACAGGTTGAAGGTTGTGGTGTTGTAGTCAGATAAATTGTGGTGTTATTGTTACAGATCAGTATGGTGTTGATGGTGTTACCACAGAGAGAGAGGGTGATGGTGGTGTAGCTGTAACAACATCCACACAACTACTGGACAGCCCGAGAAGTGGTAGTGGTAGTGGTGGAGGTGGTAGTGGTGGTGGTGGTATAATATTCTCAGTAACTACAACAAATATCGTCATGGATAATATCATCACAGCATACCGATGTTCGTGTGACTTATTATTGTACTTATTTATACTTAGTTTTCATCAACACATTGAAGGTATTTTGTACACATATTGGAATTTATCTGCTGTGTTATGTTATTCTAGTCCACTATATTAGTAGGGTAATCTGGGAGTTTCTTAAACATAATGCACATTATCACATTAGACACATAGAACTAATATTATGATAACTAAAATAGGCAAGATAAATATGTTCTCTACTCCACTATAATTTACCTTTAGAAAATATACCGGCACCTTCATTTAATATGTCTTTCTATAAATATAATGTAAGACAAATTATTTAAAAAAAATATACAACTTGGTTCATAACACTGGAATCAACACAGAATACGATATGATGATGATATAATTAATTTGTAAATCCATGATTATAAAATATGATGTCAGAATAATAATACACGGGTTGACAGTAATTCTGTCGTTAGTAGAGTTATTCATATATTTCGGAGATGGTTTAGTGTGTGTGTGTGTGTGTGTGTGTGTGTGTGTTTAAATCGTTGTAACAAGAGTGAAACATGGTTGAGTTAATAATACCTAATGAAAATAATAGACTCACACAATTATCACTCCAACCTCTCAACCAGGCAGCATTTTTGTTTCCGTAAAAAATTGTGAAGGACTGACAAAGAAAATATTTCAAATGAAATTAAAACAGCTGCAAACAAATGGGTCCTTACGAGAAGACTGTTTGGATCTCAAATACTAACTACTATTAGAGAGAATGGAAAGCTCTAAACCACCCACCAATTCATCCAGCTTTCGCAGGTAACGAAGCAGTTGGAAGGAAGACTCCGCAGTATGGAAAAACTACTGTGGAATTTAGGACAGGAAAGTAGGAGGGAAATTTGTTTTATTCTACAATTGATCTACCATTACATCCTGAAAGGGAAACCAAATTTAACTCGTATGGATCATTCTTTAGCTAATAAAACAGGGCCCCATATTGAGCATAATAATTATATAGAGTAGGAAGAGATGTTGTTGTGTTTAGTGGTTTGTTTCTGTCTTATGCTCGATGGGGGTCATTTTGGGTGTGTCAGTTCCATGTGTCCATAGATGTATCTGAAAACTGTGTGTACTCCCATGCAACACAGCGTCATTCCTTTGTACCTCCCCTGACACACACACACACACACACACACATCACTTGCATTAGCTTGATGAACATTTAGGAGCGACAGGCGTGTTAAACTCCAATAACAATATAAATTACTTTTATGTTTCATGAGTATAAAGATTGCAATGTTTACCACACATATACCGAGACTTTTTATGCCAACTCGTGTACCATTAAGTGATTGATATGTACAGTTGCCTCCACTAGTAACGAGCACAGCGTCTGGTGGTGTTGGTGAAATGTGCCACCACTGTGTTTACTCATATTAATAGTAAATGAAGGGATATGACATCTTCCTGCTATAGTATCCACTATAAGGAAATTATGTAAACAAACACAGTGTTGCCACATTTCATCAAACCCACTTTATCCTGTGCTCGTTACTAATGGAGGAAACTGTAAAAACTCAAAAAATGTATCCGGGATTTCATGCTCCGATACTTTTCGCAACTATCACCATTACCAACACCATGAATATGCAGCACTACTATCACACTGTCAACACATAACCAATAGTATACAGGGTAAAAAATAACCTGTCTCGTGATAGACTTCACGACGGTCTAAACCCAGCTCACATTCCCTTTTTATGGGTGAATAATCCAACACTTGGAGACTGCTGCTTCTCAATGATAGGAAGAGCCAACATCGAAGAAAAAAAAGTGACGTCGCTATGAACGCTTGACTGCCACAAGCCAGTTATCCCAATGGTAACTTTTCTGACACCTCTAGCTTAAAACTCATAACTCATAAGGAACTCAAAAGGATCGATAGACCCTGTTTTCGCAGTCTGTATTCGTATTGAAATGGGATCAAGCCAGCATTTGCCCTTTTGCTGTACGCGAGGTTTTTGTCCATGCTGAGCTGGCCTTGGGACATCTCCGTTATCGTTTGACAGATATGCCGCTCCAATCAAACTCCCCATCTGATTCATGGATCATGACACGGGCCAGCCCGAAGCCGGTCCTGTCCAGTCAAGGATGGGCGTAGCGAGGCGTCACAGACATCCCGCTGCTGCTGTCGCTTAGGGCTAAAAAATAGATGGATCTCGACCCGCGAAGGGGAAGAGCACTCTCTCCATATCACCGAGTAAGTAGAGTAGTGGTATTTCATTGACGTCGGCTCTGGAGAACCATCTCCCACTTACATGCTACACCTCTAATGTCTACAAATTCGGAAGAGAGTCAAGCTCAACATGATCTTCTTTCCCCGCTGTTGGGTGCAGGCCAGTTCCCCTGCCTGTGGGTTCGTTAGACAGTGGGTAGGGACAGTGGGAATCTCGTTAATCCATTCATGTGCGTCACTAATTAGATGACGAGGCATTTGGCTACCTTAAGAGAGTCATAGTTACTCCCGCTGTTTACCTGCACTTTGTTGTATCTCTTCACTTTGACATTCAGATCACTGGGCAGAAATCCCATTGTGTCAACATCACTTATGACCTTCACAAACTATTTTAGTATTTTGTAACAGTGAAAACCTTGGCTACAATATAATATAATTGGTACTTGAAAGATATCACTTAGAGTGCCATCTAAGGGAAGGAAATGAAAAATTGTCTTACCTTTTGTGTATTTGACATTTTCCACTGTGTACAGTCTGCCTGGAATCTCTGGACTCAGGAGCTGTCTTCTGTGAGAAACTCGGAGGGAGGTTGAATTTGCCGGTTGGCGGGAATATTTTGATGCCGCTAAGTCTTACCAACCTTTAATAACTCGTATTTTATCTTATTTTAGCGTTATTGTTCACGATTTTCAATGAAATTCACCATGACCAGAAGCCATTAAGAGTGTTGTAAGGATATATTATTTATCTTCTGTTGAAAGTTTTGAGTAAATATAATTTCATGTTGGTATACTTGTTCCGAAGGTGCTCATCTCCCAACCTTCGCGGTCGATTCAAATGTTCTTCTGTAGACAATATCACTACTAGCGTCGGGATCCATAGCGTCGGGCCTGAAGAGAAAGTTTTTGTCTACGGCCCTAACAGCTGGGTACCTACTTACTGCTAGGTGAACAGGGCCATAGGGGGCTGAGAAAATTGTCCAGTATGTGTGTATTAGTGTGAATGTATATTGTACTGTACGTATACAGTAGTCACACATGACCAATAGAATACTAGAGTATTCTATTGGTCTTGCAGGCGCACATAACAGTCCCTAGCCCACCTGAGTCAAAGCCCGAGATCTGGAGCAGGCGGTTTCTGGACGACAGCCCACCCAAAGCCTCCATTGGTTCGAAATGTGTGTGGCCTCGTGTGTACAAGTTACAAATGTGTTTCCTTACATCCTTGGAATGTTAATTACTTACAAGATTATTAGGAAAAGATAGTTATGATTGAGTCTATTATAATAAAATTTGACTGTACTACTATAAGTTATTAAGTTGTATCTAATAAATATCTTCAGTTCTCACAACAACACCCTTCACATGCACTCCTCCTCACCATCCATATCATCTACGTTGACAACTCATCAGAATTACAGTGGTGCCAACATTTAGCCGGAAAATTTCAGGGGTGCCAACATTTAGCCGAAAAAAAACTAACACATCCTAACAGGTTTCGTCGCTGGTCTTAATTTTTTTTAGACTAAAGTGTGCACCGATATTTTCTGGTGCGAGTGTACAGGTCATAACCAAATTTTGAGACCACTACAACAAGATACATGATGCCACACCACATGAAGCAGTATTCTGAACCACATGAAGCAGTATTCTGAACTACATGAAGCAGTATTCTGAACCACATGAAGCAGTATTCTGAACCACATGAAGCAGTATTCTGAACCACATGAAGCAGTATTCTGAACCACATGAAGCAGTATTCTGAACCACATGAAGCAGTATTCTGAACCACATGAAGCAGTATTCTGAACCACATGAAGCAGTATTCTGAACCACATGAAGTAGTATTCTGAACCACATGAAGCAGTATTCTGAACCACATGAAGCAGTATTCTGAACCACATGAAGCAGTATTCTGAACCACATGAAGCAGTATTCTGAACCACATGAAGCAGTATTCTGAACCACATGAAGCAGTATTCTGAACCACATGAAGCAGTATTCTGAACCACATGAAGCAGTATTCTGAACCACATGAAGCAGTATTCTGAACCACATGAAGCAGTATTCTGAACCACATGAAGCAGTATTCTGAACCACATGAAGCAGTATTCTGAACCACATGAAGCAGTATTCTGAACCACATGAAGCAGTATTCTGAACCACATGAAGCAGTATTCTGAACCACATGAAGCAGTATTCTGAACCACATGAAGCAGTATTCTGAACCACATGAAGCAGT
Organism: Petrolisthes cinctipes; assembly: GCA_033782935.1. Lineage (NCBI taxonomy): Eukaryota > Metazoa > Arthropoda > Malacostraca > Decapoda > Porcellanidae > Petrolisthes > Petrolisthes cinctipes. The sequence continues at coordinate 22,586 of JAWQEG010004614.1, read as the reverse complement.
ATTCTGAACCACATGAAGCAGTATTCTGAACCACATATTCACGGCGTCTGTAACATGATGTAGTATGAAAGGCAATCCTAATGTCCTTCTTTTGAGTGATTATATCTTACAATATTTACACCATCAACACTGCCTCTTCCTCAACTTTCCTGATTCTCCTGCCACTCCTCTCTATAACCAACTCCTTAAAATGCTCTCCTTCCTCCTTCAAATTCACATACATCCCTCCTCCTCTTTCACCACCACCACAACACCCTTTTCTCCATTGTTTTCCTTTTTACCTCCTCCTCATCATCCTTCCCTTCTTTTGTCAGTCCCTCACATGTTTCTCCGGAGACAGGAAGGCTGGTTGGAGTTGTCTTTGTGTGAGTATGATTTTCAACGAGTATTTTTCACTCAACCTGTAATCCTCTTCACAACATTTTAACTCTTGCTGGTACACACGAGGCTCAGCTATTATTATTATTATTATTATTATTATTATTATTATTATTATTATTTAGTGTCTCCTTAGCGTAGTGGTTAGGGCGTTAGTATATAATGGGAGAGGCCCTGGGGTTTGTGCCGCAGGTGGAAATGGGGGAGGCTGGGCAGTGATGTCGCCTCGCCTGCCCTGATGGGACCCACGGTGTTCAGGGGCTCGTGTTAGTGGGTGTCGTGGGGCTGGGTGGGTGTCGTGGGGCTGGGTGGGTGTCGTGGGGCTGGGTGGGTGTCGTGGGGCTGGGTGGGTGTCGTGGGGCTGGCTGGGTGTCGTGGGGCTGGCAGGGTGTCGTGGGGCTGGGTGGGTGTCGTGGGGCTGGGTGGGTGTCGTGGGGCTGGGTGGGTGTCGTGGGGCTGGGTGGGTGTCGTGGGGCTGGGTGGGTGTCGTGGGGCTGGCAGGGTGTCGTGGGGCTGGGTGGGTGTCGTGGGGCTGGCTGGGTGTCGTGGGGCTGGCAGGGTGTCGTGGGGCTGGGTGGGTGTCGTGGGGCTGGCTGGGTGTCGTGGGGCTGGCAGGGTGTCGTGGGGCTGGGTGGGTGTCGTGGGGCTGGGTGGGTGTCGTGGGGCTGGGTGGGTGTCGTGGGGTTGGCTGGGTGTCGTGGGGTTGGCTGGGTGTCGTGGGGTTGGCTGGGTGTCGTGGGGCTGGGTGGGTGTCGTGGGGCTGGCTGGGTGTCGTGGGGCTGGCTGGGTGTCGTGGGGCTGGGTGGGTGTCGTGGGGCTGGCTGGGTGTCGTGGCGGATGTTTTCCCACCCTCTGTACATTATGTTAATTATTGTTACTTCATATTATCAATGTTTGTGGTCATTGTTCTCTCATGATATTTCTTTACATATATTTACTCATCATGTATCAAATAACTTCAAGGCCTTTAGCGGCAACGTTCCTCAGAGTATTGGGGCTTGTACTAAAGGTAAATAAAGAACTTAAAAAAAAACTATAATCACTTCTATTGCTCATAGTATCAAAGTCGTAACACTCAGCCAACAGATGCACTTTCAATCTTTTCTTTAAAATCAACTTCAATTTTCACTACTCTTGACAATACTTGAAAACTTCTTTAAAAAAATCTTTAAATATTCTTGGTACAGCCATGACTGAAAGTCCATGAACATTGGGTGGTGCAAAGTCACAGCTGATACTAGTAAGAGAGTTAGAACAAGATAAGTTTCCACACCCCACTGACTGTGGCAGCTCGCACCTCAACGAAATGTTAGTAATGTTGTTTTGGCACTTTTATTTCCTTAGAATTACAAGAGACAGCTGTATCCCCTGCTCATGGACTTTCAGCCATGGCTATACATGCAAGAAAGTATTCGTTACAGGCATAATTTCACGAATCCTAGCATTATCATAACTACACGGCCATGTGTCTGCCAGTGCCAGGATATCAAAATGATCATTATTAATTAAATCACGAATGTCACATATCTTATTTCCCACAGATTGTGCATTGAAAAAGCTTCCTCTTAGAATGTTTAAGTCTGTGCTACTCAGACTTAAAGACCCTGTGATCTTGTATGAAAATTGGAGGCTTCTGATTCCACCTGACCATGCCATGAAAAAAGCTCCTTCCATATAGTTGGTGTTTCGTGGTAATATTTGAAGGACTAATTTATCTCCAATTTTCTGACTACATCACAGAGTTCCTTACCACACTAAGGAGGAAGGTGGACTGTGTAGTATAAATTAGATGAGATGACATTTATTATACTCTCGTTCTTCCCTTGCAGTCACCCCATAAACAGAACCGTTTTCTATCAATGTCCAGAAAACAAGAAGGCTGGGTCCGGATACACCAAAACACTTCGGACTATTCGTATCTCTTTAATGATATTACTGTGATTATTTATTATTTATTATTATTAATTTCCCACCATGTATCAAATAACGTCATGGCCTTTAGCGGCAACGTTCCCCAGAGTGTTGGGGCTTGTACTAAAGATAAATATAGTACTTAAAAAAAAAATATATATATATGTCGTACCACACCCAAGGATGACTTAACTACCACGTTCATCGGTACTCAAAACATTTTAGACGCCATCTTGTGACGTCACATTACTTAAGGGGATATGTGATGTAGTCAGAAAATTGGAGGTAAATGAGTCCTTCAAATATTGCCACGAAACACAACCAATATGAAAGGAGCTTATTTCGTGGCATGGTCAGGGGGAACCAGAAGCCTCCAATTTTCATACACGATCACAGGGTCCTTAAGGGAGGGGGGGGGGGAGATTGATTTGTTGGTGAAATGGAAGGACTCTGATTCCTCCAAACTATGCCACAAAACAAATCCCTTATTAGTGCAGTACCATTGAGGCTATCTGTTGTCTGACATAGGAAGGAGGAATCGGTAGCTTTCTAATTTTCCAACAAGACAGTCTCCTTATATAATAATTATATACTTTGACATTGGTGATATGTTTTAACTTGGTAGTAACAATGTTTCTTCACCCGTTAAATTCTTGGAAACAGTTAAAGGGGGTAGAATAGGCTTCAGTGTAGGTAGTTCTATAGAGCAACTAATTCCTGCAAGTTATTCTAAGCAACAGGACACCATTATATTTTGTTAATCTGGTCCTTTTTCCTATCTAACTTTGGAGGAATCAAGGTGTTGTAATGTAACAAAAGTGTATTACAGCTAAGCTTAAGGGGAGATTTTCTTGTTGGTAAATTGGAAGGTCTCTGATTCCTCCAAACTATGCCAGAAAACAAATCCCCTCTTTGTACCATTTAGAATACATGTTTCAGTGATTATATATAGGACTGTTGTAATGAAGTCAACTCACACAGGTAAACCCTACAATGTCGACGGATTAAAGAAAACCTCCTGAGAAGTAACAGAGAAAACATAAATGTATGATGAAACTATATTATATAAAATTAAATGTTAACCTTGTATTATTTTAACCTTTTCATATATATATATATATATATATATATATATATATATATATATATATATATATATATATATATATATATATATATATATATATATATATATATATATATATATATATATATATATATATATAATTTTTTTTTTTTTTTTTTTTTACTTTGCCTGTTTATTTGTTATTTGGGCTTTACGGTTAATGGTCATTAAGGCGATATATTTATAAAGTGATAGAGTGTGTGTATGTGGAGAAGTGTACGTATGGGTAAGGGGGTGTATGAATGTGTGTGTGAGGGGGTGTATGTAGAGTTGTGTATGTATGTGTGTGTGAAGGGGTGTATGTGGAGTTGTGTATGTATGTGTGTGTGAGGGGGTGTATGTGGAGTTGTGTATGTATGTGTGTGTGATGGGGTTTATGTGGAATAGTGTGCTTGTTGTTCGTGTGTGTTGTGTGGTGTGTGAGTGTGTGTGTGTGAGGGGGTGTATGTGTGTGTGTATGAGTGTGTTCTCGTCTCCTTTGCCTGTGATGGTTTTGTTAGGTCTTTCAGAGATTATGTAACATATGTTTCATGAGTTAATGTGTTGTTTCCATAACTATACTGTAACATATGTTTCATGTACCACGTGGCAGTGCTGGAGAGTGTACAGCCGAGCTCGTAAATTCGCGACCACGTACTTAGATGTTTATGTCATCTGAGCTGGTAACACTGTGTGGGGAAGGTGTTATTGTAGGTGAAAGATTGTATCATGTCCCTCTACTATGTTCAACCTACTCTGATTCCTCCCCAAATAAATGTTACCAGCTCCAATGGCATAAACATCTAAGTACGTGGTCGCGAATTTACGAGCTCGGCTGTACATAATACATGCGTAAAGTATGGAAACATATACGACCGTACACTCTCCTCAGAGAACGTTTTACCTTCAGTGTTGTGGTTATTGTATATATTTTATGTGAACGTACTCTCCTCAGAAAAGGCTAGCCAGAATTGCTATCTTGTTCATATTTGATGTGAACATATTATAGTGTTGTTGTTATAGTTGTACTGTTACTCCTCATTTTGTGTATGCTGTACTGGTGGTGTGGAATCCATAGTGTATATGACGTGGCAGTAACTGTGTGTGTTATGCTAAGTTAGGTTTAAGTTATAGTTTAATTGGTAAAGGTTGTTAGAATTATTTAGGGTTTGTTTGTTAATGAATGTCAAGTTTGAGTATAGGGCTTTTGATATACCTCCCCTCTATGCCAAACACTTAATTTCGTCCTTAATTTGCTTCTTTATAAAAGGTCATTATCACATCCCATTCTTGACAGTACTCTACCGAAGCGTTCTGTGTTTATGTACGGTAATAAATATGATGCAGTTCTTCTCCCATTACAGTGTTCCTCAATTTTTATTGGCTCTTACGGGTTTTTAACATGGGTTGTGTGTGATTGGCGGAGAGCAAGTCGGCGGTTGCCTTCTGACCCTCTAGAGTCTAGTGGGTTTTTCGAGAATCTCCTCAGTACTGGCTTTGGATATTGTAAGGATTGTTTAAGTATCTGACCTGAGCTGGGACTTAGGATGATGTTGACATGACCTAGGTTACAACTTGGGAAATCCACAGCGTCGTTATTTAGGACAACGTTTGTGTATCAGGACTCCGGCGGGATACAAGTCTCATGGCATCACCAATCCTCTTCTGATATAAATGTCCCTTGCCCCTTCCCTCTAATGCCTATGATATCACGTGGCATCACCTACTACTGACTACCGTTGCTTGGTTATTAAGCAGAAGGAATTTCCTCTCCATATTTCGGATATATTTAATAGTTACTTAGAATGAATAAACTTGTAATGCAAAGGTATATAGGCCTATTTCTACTTTATAAATTCATGACTGTAGGACGAATGCCATCAAGTCCTCATCCTGAGTTAAGCACTTCATAATAACATACTGATATTATATTCTCTGCACTTACCACGTTTCTGTTTCACTAGTATCAATGATATAGGCTACTGACACGACTAAGAATAGTACTGTATTGGGGAATATAAAAACAAAGATAGTACAAGATATTTATTACAGTAGTTTTCCCATTGTATGTAATTACTCACTCGAAATATTAACAAAAAATGAAGCTCACTTTTGATAGGTGATGATTACCTTTACATAAATATTCTCTTCCACCCTTCGCCTGTTTATCCAAAACCATCGTCATATGTGCCATATTGATTAGTACAACATCGTAACCATAGTTTTTATTTATTTATTTTGTACACTTGTATATTATGTAATCTTTTGTGGTTACTTGCTCCATTTTATCTTTTCTTGTACAGCCACAATCAAATGTCCACCGACACTTTCCTTCCATTGTAGTAAACATCTTGGTTATAAAGAACAACATGTGTATGATTTTGCAGCACCTCATAATGATAATTGAGGGGGTCGAGTTGACATAGGTGTTGTATGATAATATTTTGATATGATACTGATTTATTTGCACGATGGAAGGAAAGTGTCGGTGGATATTTGCTTGTGGCTGTACATATTCCAAATAGTCAGAAATAAATCTTACACACTACACATCCATTATTATTTTATGATAAAATCAATACTGTTAATGAAATTAAAAATAGAATAAAATGTATTTGGCCAGAAAAGGAGGGACAGTTCGAGATGAGAGGGATTGGCAACGGCCCGAAAGGTCGCCCAAAACCTTAAAGTGTTGCCTAAAATAATTGCAAGAGATCGTTGGCAGAGAGGTTATATACGCTGAGGTTTATTAGCTTGGGTAAGTACAGTACAATGTATGACAAAATAAATATATGAAATATTAGACAACAGGTCATAATTATTGGGTGAGGTTACATTAGCTTCGGTTTTTTTGAATTGGGTAAACATAGTGTACATTATTTTATTTATTATTATTTTTTTTTTCCCTCAACCTCGGGACTGTAGGCTGTTAGTAGCCCGTGACTCTTGCCAGGCCCCGAGATTATTGGGTGTTGCACTAGATGAGACAGTGGAGCTTCATGATGATCTTGGTACCGTAGCTTCTCTTCTGCACCACTAGATGATCACACCTTATTTATACACGTCACTTCTGAAAAATCCCAGACGTTTCTCGTGGACTCGAACCAGGGCCCTTGCCATTCGCAGTCCGTCACTTTATGGTGTGAGAACACATGACAGTCCATTGTGTTAACCTGATTTTGTTGAAGCCAAACAAGTTATAGGAATGGAATAGTGTTCATATGTCAATAGTGAAGTCAACACTGCCATGTTGTATATGACAACACGTGATTGGTGTCGGCTGACATAAAGTCCAAAGAATTATATATAAGTAGTAAGCAACTCAATATATTATAGTAATTAAAACTCAAATAATTCACTCGCTATATACACCATTCTTATTCATACATCTTGAACGGTAATGTATACATGTACATTATGTCTGTACAAACATTATGATAAATAGTATATATACCCTTAAACATTATAAGGTCCTAAGCATTTGTATATGAATTGATAAGGTGATAAGTTCTATAAGGCGAAAAGGAAGGTAAGAGTTTCCTCGAAGATAATCCAAGAAACATCATAAATATCCCAATATATGGGTAGAAAATAAGTACCGTAATATATTGGTAACACTTAACTCAGTTGATTATAGAAACAGGTTAGTATGTCAATATATGTGTAGACAATCAGTATTATATTGGTAACACTTAACTCAGTTGATTATAGAAACAGGTTAGTATGTCAATATATGGGTAGACAATCAGTATTATATTGGTAACACTTAACTCAGTTGTTTATAGAAACAGATTAGTATGTCAATATATGTGTAGACAATCAGTATTATATTGGTAACACTTAACTCAGTTGTTTATAGAAACAGATTAGTATGTCAATATATGTGTAGACAATCAGTATTATATTGGTAACACTTAACTCAGTTGTTTATAGAAACAGATTAGTATGTCAATATATGTGTAGACAATCAGTATTATATTGGTAAAATATATTGATACACACGTAACTCAGTTGATTATATGTTATAGAAACCGATTAGTACCTCAATATATGAGGAAACAATAAGTAATATATTGATAAATTATATTGATACACACGTAACTCATTTGATCAGGGAAAACTTTGAAAAGGTTGACAATGTATGTTCTGTGTATAAGGGTTAAAGTACCAGTGATCTCGTAGGCTAGGCCAATTGGAGGATACTAATTCCTTCTGACTATTCCATAAAACAAACTCCCTCAATATGGAAGGTAATTCGTGGTATTGTTTGGAGGAATCAGTAACTTTAATCTTTGTGACTATATCACTGGTTCCTTAAGAGATCTAGGGAGATGTAGTTGATGCTCAGAACACCTCAACATGACAAACCGTAAAGTAGGCGGAGTGGTAATGATAGAGCATATGACCTGTGACGAACCTGGCACACACGGGCTTGGCAGACTTCATTTCTACCACCTGACCTGAGGAGGCCGTCCCAGGGAACTCACCAAACAGGTCATAAGCTGCGAAGTCTGCTGGAGGTGTCACGGCTGTCACGTTGGACACACGAACCTGTACGTTGCGGAAACGTAAATGGGCGGCGCCATTCTGAACGTACAGTATCACATGTTGGAAACACTTGGGCTGCCCAAAATCTAATGTAAACCATCTGTCGCTGTTACTCGGCACTGTTGTAATACAGTAATCTATTTCATAGTTGTAAAACCCGTCTATAAGGTTTTCTTTTACTCTGAGTGGAAACCACGAATGTTGTGTCCCAGCAGTGATGATGGCGTTGGTGGCAAGGTCCTTGGGTCTTGTGGTGTGACAGGTGATGTTAGTCTCCTGGTAGTTGGGCATGACAAAAATGTTGGAGACGAGGCAGTGGGTGGGTGTGTTGGAGGGGTAAGCACACCACAGCTGACACCAGTTTAGATGTGTGCACTTGTTGGAGCAGTAGAGGGCTGGTCTGGCTCCAGGGGGTAAGTCAAGGCTCTCCTGTTCCGTATTAGAGGCTGCTTGAACACGTTGGAGGGAGATCAGCACAGATCTCATCAGTCGCAGCTCTCCCCCTTCCACAGGTGCTGATGGCAGCAAAAGCAGCATTGTCACCCACACACGACACCACTGCACTCCAACTTGTGACATGGTATTTGTTGTATGTTGTCACAGACAGACTGGGTGATGGTGTAGCAGTATAAAGGTCTACACAGTTACTGTACAGGTTGAAGGTTGTGGTGTTGTAGTCAGATAAATTGGTGTTATTGTTACAGATCAGTATGGTGTTGATGGTGTTACCACAGAGAGAGAGGGTGATTGTGGTGTAGCTGTAACAACATCCACACAACTACTGGACAGCCCGAGAAGTGGTAGTGGTAGTGGTGGAGGTGGTGGTGGTGGTGGTAGTATAATATTCTCAGTAACTACAACAAATATCATCACAGCATACCAGTGTTCGTGTAACATCATACCGGTGTTCTCCTGCCCTCAAACAATGTCCCATAATTCTGTTTTTGTTAAGTTTGTATTATTGGATTCTTGCCCAACACGTGTTCCTAATAATCTATACTCACCCTCTTATATTTTCACCCCGTAGGGGGGTATTGCCTGCAGTGAAGTGAGCAATACGTTAAGCAAGATGTTAAGGGTTTTGGCGCCCCTTCGGCCCTAGCCACTCTCTTTCAGTTCTTCAACTGTCCCTCTTTATTTTATTTCCTTCCTGCTTGCTGTCACACCTTTCTCTGGCACTATATGACCTCGCTGTTGCGGCGCCTAATATCAATCAATCAGTCATATATTTTTATTCATGGTACACTCGCGGTCAGAAGTTGTGACCCGTTTCCCTGACACGATGAATCTCTTTAGAACCAGACGAGGTTTTAAGGTTTGAACAACGGTGCACTTTTCACCTCTGTCCTCACCATGTATCGTTGTTCGAACCTTCAAACTTCGCCTGGGTGTCAGTGTGCATACACAACCGATTGATGACCTCAAGCTGACGGCCAACTTGTCCCAACCAAATCGGGTCATGATGTGAATCGGCCTTCATTGGGGAGGGTGGCATCAGGAACGGCATCCGATCTGCAAAACCAGCCCAAATCCCAATGGAAAATCCAATTTAAATCGGCTAGAGCCACCAAGGACCTGACCAAGCAGTAGGCACAAATCTAGGCTGTTTGGAAAAGATTATTCAGAAACATGGACCCCAATGTGAAGGGTGTCGTGGGATATGTTACCCACACAGTCCCATCACATCCATTATCCCTGCTGCTGATAACAGTAGTATAATGTGTGGGATTAAGGGAAGGACCCACCCAAACAGACATCTGATCTGAGGGATAGTGAAAATGTGTGGATAGTGATGACCTCATCCATACACCTTTACCTATACTGTATTGGGTAGGCTATAGTGAAGATATTGACTACTGATTGTAGTTGTGGTATGTCACACAGAGGTGGAAACAGATGTTAAGATTATTATTATTATTATTATTATATTTTGATATTATACCTCCACAGCATCTTTGACTCACCACCCGTCATTTTGTATTTGTGGGCACACGTACTGTACCATTCTTGTCTCAGTAGTGGACAGCCTTCTGGGTATATAATGGGGGAAGTGTATGTGACTCATTCATTCTCTTACCAATGACATCACCCGAGTCTTTCCCCTCACTGGCCTGCTCTTTTAATTCCTCCCTTTGTTATCATCTTCCCTCGCACTCGTCCCTCTCGTTTCCCTATTATTCTTCCCTCTGACAACTTCCCTCTCCGTATCATCCTGTACCCTTTTCCTCACTACCTCCTTCCCTTTCTCATCATCCTTTTCTTCCTTATCCCGTTTCTATTTTATTTGTTTTTAATCCCCACCAACTCTTTCCTCTTCTTTCTATTCTCCCTCGCATTTACCTCCCATTCGCAGCACTTATCTCTCTCTCTCTCTCTCTCTCTCTCTCTCTCTCTCTCTCTCTCTCTCTCTCTCTCTCTCTCTCTCTCTCTCTCTCTCTCTCTCTCTCTCTCTCTCTCTCTCTCTCTCTCTCTCTCTCTTCGTTGCATTTTCCTCTCCCTCCCTCCCTACTTTGCTCCTTTCCTCTCTCTTCCCCCTCCCTGCCATTTTTTTTTTCTTCCCTCCCTCCCTGCCTCTTTGCTTCCCTCTTTCCCTCCCTACCATCCTCGTCTCATCCCACCCCTTACCTTCTGGCTGCAGTGCCGATGTATTTAAGGAAGATGCGAGCCACTTGAGCATCAGTGTGTGTGTATGTGGGGAGGCTGGAGGAGGGTGGAGGGTGGTAGTGGTACGTCAGACTGGGATTGATAGTAGGTAGGAGGTAGATGGTACTAACCGTCCTTCCTTCCTTCCTTCCGTCCGTCCGTCTCTCATCACAACCAACTTCAATCAAGCCTCATCAACTTGTCCACCACACGAGGAGTTTCAGCAATCACAGGAAGACGGCTAGTGTGTGTTCTTTGATCCAGGTTTTCAGCGGGACAATAATAACTACTGAGGCCCCCTCGTCTCTTGGACCTATGTGCCACTATCAGCGAATTAATAGTACAGGTTCGATCACCTAGTTAGAGGGAACCGAAATTTGAGACAATACTGTGTCGTTCATTTGAAACAATCAAGGGAAAAATTTAACTAATTTCAAGAAGGCAAGCTGCAAAGCATGTGTACAGTAGGTATTTTCAAGAAGGCAATCTTCAAAAGTTGTATACATGTGTGTGGGTATGTCTGAGACAGCGGAGACAGAGACTGAGAGCTGGCAAGTGACACTGCTGCAGGTATTTATATAACATTTGCTCTCTCGCCCCCCTCCTCCTCGTCTACACGTCTCACCGAAACACTGAACAAAGGGGAGTCTTCAATGAGGAGGAACCATTTTGCTGATGTCACCCACTACCTCGTCCTGCAAGCTACTGTACTATTACTCCGACTATACTATATTTTTATTATACTCTTCTGTTCTATCTTATTACTCCTCAAGCAAGAAATTTATTGGTATGTGAATTCAGATATTATAGTACTTGATTCTGATTTTGTGCCAGAAGAAAGTAATTCACTTGGAAGAAGGTGCCAATTTGCTAGTAGTTGTGACGTTATCCACTGCCTTATGCCATACTGTGCTCCACCACTCCAAGCACCAAAATAAGTTGCCAGAAGAGAGGTAATTCGTTAAAGGAGGGAGTATTTTCGTAGCACTACCACGACGTCATCCTGTGGGAACACATAAAGCTCTCGTAAAACTATAAATCCTTCCCCATTGCTGTTCTTCTTCCTTCTTTCCCATTGCCACGTGTAATCCTTCCCTGAACCACGAACCTTATGCATAGGAGTAAAGTCTAGTCCATTGCAACACTAAGGAGAACTGGTGTAGGAGAGCATGAAGACTGGTGTGTGCAGCAGCATGGAAGTGGAGGCCCCTTGTGGTTTTCGCTGACTCGCTTTCTGAAGGCTGAGTATAACTTTTATCTCACTTCAGGCACTTTGAATTCAGTCTTCCACCTCGCCTCTGATTTTGTGAAGATTACTGTTCCACCTCTTATCCTATTCTGAAGGATAACTTGTCCATCTTGTCTCTGATTCACAAGACTCAGTCACCTGCTTCACCACTGATTTTGACACCACTTATCCATTGTAGCACTGACGTGCAAAGAAGGCTCGATCATCTATCTACCTCATCTCTGATACTCATTGTTCGCTGGTCCACCTCATTACTGATACTGAAAATTCACATATCCACCTCACCACCACCAGCAGGAGTGAGGTGACCCCCCAGCATCCCACCGCTGCCACCACTTATCATCTCCCGTCAATCAGCATCAACCATCATGAATTCTTTCAAGAGGTTGTACGGACGATTTGTAAGTACTGATTCCACTCATCTTTGCTAGTTGTCAATTCCATCAGATGATTGTACCGTTTATAAAATTGTCTATTTCCTTCACAACATCGTATGGCCAGTATGATGTCTTGTTCAGCTGAGTGTCAAGTTGAATTATAACTACTTGTGGCCAAGGTTCACTTCCAGCACAATTATTCACTGGCTACTCACTAATTGGATTGTGAGGTGGATTCATAATGTGGCATCTCCCTCTGTCCAGTGTTTTTTTTTCAGTAACGTCGTGTCATGTTACTAATATCTTGCACCTTCTAAGAGCATCCATGTTATAATAGTACCTCAAAGCTCTTAACTTAATATATTTATATACCATACCATTCTTCTCCATCTCATTTTCCCAGACTCTTTCTTCTTACACACACTCACACACACACACACACACTTTTTGTGAATGATGAGTATAGTATGGAGCCTCTCTCCTTCCTTGCTGGTTAAGGTAAACTGTTTATGACGGAGTAATCTTTTCTTTCCTCGTCTGGCTTTTCTCTCTGTATTGCCAGGCTTTCCACCGTCTGCCATCATCAATACCCCATCTCCATCACCATCATCAATACCCCATCTCCATCACCATCATCGCTACCCCATCTCCATCACCATCATCGCTACCCTATCTCCACCATCGTCACAATCCCAAACCACCACCACCACCACAACCATTTTCATCACCATCAACGTATTTAATTTCCTTTAATAGGACCAGTAGTTCTGTTGCTGTTTGAATATCTGTTGTATACTCTGTAGACCAAAGAATCAGTCACTCTCCAGTTTGCCTAAATTAGAACACCTCCCCACCCCCTCCCTCCCCTAATGCTTTACTGTATACGCCTTCCTTCCTTACCCCAATACCCTATACTTTTGTTACATTGGAGTGCCTTGATTTCTCCAAAGTATGCCAGGAAACAGGACCAGATGAACAAAAATACTGGTGTTCAGTTGCTTGGAATAGTTTGGAGGAATCAGTTGCTCCAGATTTACAAACACAAAATTTCCACCTTAAACCACACTTCCTTTCTCTACTCCAAGTATCCATATCACATATATAACTTCCCCTTCTCCTTGTTGTCTTTACTCTGCACTTAAATATTCCTTGTCATATTTGGTTCAATCTTGCGTCATGCTTACCTTTCCCTATATGGTTCCCTTCCCCTACCCATCTATCCTACCCAACCCAATTCTAATTCATACATACCCTCCTTCACCCCCTGACTCCTATACCCTACAAAAAAATTCCAATCTCATACGACCATAGTCTATCCTTACAGCTATGCCTTGCCCTGCCCTGCCCAGCCTTGCCTTGCCCTGCCCTGCCCTGCTTTGCCTTGCCCTGCCTTGCCCAGCCTTGCCTTGCCCTGCCCTGCCCAGCCTTGCCTTGCCCTGCCCTGCCCTGCCCTGCCCTGCCCTGCCCTGCCCTGCCCTGCCTTGCCTTGCCCTGCCCTGCCTTACCCTGCCTTACCCTATCCTACCCATCCAGACGTACTCAACCCTCTATTACCTCCCCTGTCCTGTCCTGTCCTGTCCTGCTCTGTCCTATTTTGTGCTGTATATTATAGAGTTGAAGGTGGTGTGCATTCTGTTCTTTCCACTATCATCACCACCATTATGACCACTCTTACTTACACCATCACTGTCACCTTAACCATCGGTACTTCTATCACCATCACTACCACCACCACTATCATTAAAACATCGCTACCACAATCAATACTTTCACTGTAACTACCATCATTACTATCACTACAACTATTATTATTATTATTATTATTATTATTATTATTATTATTATTATTATTATTATTATTATTATTCCTCAACTAAGTCACAAAATTCTCAACCAAACAAAACTACCATACATACCATAAGGTGGTTTTGGGAGGTGGGGGTAGGGGGTGGACAACACGAACAGGTCTTGTTGTTTACCGTGGCTAGAGAGAGAGAGAGAGAGAGAGAGAGAGAGAGAGAGAGAGAGAGAGAGAGAGAGAGAGAGAGAGAGAGGGAGAGGGAGAGGAGAAGGGTAATCATATCATACGAGTGGAAGTAGGTAGTTGAAAAAAAAAAAAAAAAAAAAAAAAAAAAAGTTGGTGTGATATGAAATGTGGGACCGTGGCTCATCATACATTTCCACCATCATTATTTTTCTTTTTTGCCTTTTTCAGAGCGACCTCACTCTTTCGTGCTCGCGAGTGAGAGTGAGTGTACTGCCTCCTTATTTATTTACACTATGAGTTCAGGGGGATACCATGTTGTTGGCAACCTGGAGGGACTATTGATTAAAATAAAAATAATAATAATGATACAGAAAACGTCCCTGGAGGCGAACAGACTGACTAGTGTGTGTGTGTACATAAATATAGGTTGAAAATCGTACCCCAAGAGATGGATTGTCCGGTTTTATTATTATTATTATTATTATTATTATTATCATTATTATTAGTTTTCTAATTTTCTTTGTTTACTTCTCCTTCGTCTTCTATTTTTATTATTATTCGTCTTCGTTTACTTGTCTTTCTTCTCTTCCTTCGTCTTCTGTTATTATTATTATTCTTTGTTTACTTCTCCTTCGTCTTCTATTATTATTACTATTATTATTATTATTATTATTATTATTATTATTATTATTATTATTATTATTATTATTATTATTATTATTATTATTATTTGCCTTTTTTTACTTCCTGATTTTTATTGTATTTTCTGCATCTGCGTTCCCGTTAATATTTATGTGTGTCTTGCTCCTGATTCTCATTGAGACAGTGTGTGTGTGTGTGTGTGTGTGTGTGTGTGTGTGCAGAGGCGACGCGTGAAGGACCCGTTTGAAGTGTGTGCCTGTCTGTTTGTTTCATGTGTCGGCAACTGTGCAGCCACAGTCATAAGTAGATAGAAAGAAATCTAAATGCCCAATCTGTATCATCAATACCTTACACATTCATCCATTCAAGGCTTACAACACACTCACACATACACCTTACACTCTCACAGATACACCTTACACACTCACAAATACACCTTACACACTCACAGATACACGTTATACAATTTACACACTTGATAGCGTCGCAGATACACACCTCAATTTCATAATAAACACACCTTACTTACTCAAAGGGAGGAATATCTTGTTGGAAAAATGGAGGGCTACTGATTACTCCAAACTATGCCAGGAAACAGACGACCCCAGTGTTACTAATAAGGGATCTGTTTCGTGGCATACTATGGAGGATTCACTCGCCCATCACTTTACCAACAACCGATTCCTCCCTTAATTAACACACCAATATAATCCAAAATCTCTCTTACTTAGCACACAACTTTGACTAATATATATGTATTTTTTTTTTTCTCCCTCTCTCTCGTCAACAGGTAAGTAGTGTACCGGTTCTCATGAGGAGGTTGAAGGAGGGACGATGAATGTGAGTAAAAATTTATATTAAAACAAATTAAAACAATATTAAAACAAAAATAGATAATAAAAGCAGTGAACGTATGATTGACCACTATAATTCGTAAACACACTACATGTTGTTTTCCAGGGTTTACAACATATATACAGAAAATGTTGTAAGACTACGTAACTACAACACAACATTATTATTATTAGTGTTGTTGTTTTGCTAATCACAGAGTCACTTAGTAGACCATTCATTCACTGCAGTACTTCCAGAATAATGACCTCTCTTTTCATATAGCCTGTGTTACTAAGAATTCCTCTGGCCAACTGTACACTAGCATAGATAATGATTATATTCGAGGTGTAGTAGTCATTGTGGAAAAATTCACGTGTCCCTTCATTTTTTTTTTTTTTTTTTGCTTATGACAGTCGGTTGTGATAGTACACACACACACACACACACACACACACACACACAGAAAGAGAGAGCAATGACCCACTCACATGTAAAGATTATATTGGACACACACACACACACACACACACACACACACACACACACACACACACACACACACAGCGGGGTGAGAAGTTGCAGCATCGTTGGAAGCAAAATAATATCTATCTATCTATCTATCTTGGGTTAATTGGCAATCACGCCCTTCCATCCCAATGTAAACACGTGTAGTGAGAGGGAAGCCTAATGATTTATGGGACCCTGTGGTGTAGTCAGTAAATTGGAGTTAAATGAGTCCTTCATATATTGTCACGAAACACCACCTATATGGAAGGAGCGTGTTTCGTGGCATAGTCAGGAGGAATTAGAAGCCTCCAATGTTTCAAATGATCACAGGGTCCTTAAGGGGAGATTCTTTAGTTGGTAAAATGAAAGGTATCTGATTCCTCCTAACTATGTCCCTCCTTCATTTCATCCTTCTGTTTCCTTTCCTTCGTTTCTTCCCTCCTTCCTTTCTTCTTTCCTTCCTTCCTTCCATCAGTTTCCTTCCTTCCTTCCTTCCTTCCTTCCTTCCTTCCTTCTATCAGTTTCCCTCCCTTCTTTCCTTCCTTCGTTCCTTCCTTCGTTCCTTCCCTTCTTCCTTCCTTCCTTCCTTCTTCATTCCTTCCTCCTTTTCTTTCTTCCTTTCCTTCGTTTCTTTCCTTCTTCCTTCTGATGAATCCTTCTCATTCTTCTTCTTTATTCAGAATCATTATCTTCTCCAGTTCCTGCTATTTCCTTCTTCTGCTCCACATTCTTCATCTCTTCCTTTTCATACTCCTGTTTCTCCTCCCCCTTCTCTTCCTCTTCCTTCTACTCCTCATCCTCATCCTCCTACTCCTCCTCTCTTGTTCCATTCTTCCTGCCTCTCCTCCTCTCCTCTCATCCTCCTACTCTTTCTCTCTTGTTCCATTCTTCCTTCTCTTCTCTTATTCACCTCCCCCAATCATTTACTCCGTCATACATGGGTGTTTCTTAATAAAAAAAACCCATTAAACTTGCTCTTAATGGGTTTCATCTGAGTAGCCCCAGTCCCACCCTAAGCCTGCCCTATATATCTCTCATTTGCAGTGGTGATAGTGGTGCTGTGTGGTGATGGTAGTTGTGGTAGTTATGGTGTGTGTGTGTAGTTAAGGTGTATGGTTGTGGTGTGTGGTGATGATGGTTATAGTGGTGCTGTGTGGTGATGGGAGTTGTGGTTGGTGTGTGTGTAGTCAAGGTGTATGGTTGTGGTGTGTGGGGATGATGGTTATAGTGGTGCTGTGTGGTGATGGTAGTTGTGGTTGGTGTGTGTGTATTCAAGGTGTATGGTTGTGGTGTGTGGTGATGATGGTTATAGAAGTGGTTTGTGATGGTGGTAGTTGTGGTGTGTGTGGTTGGTGTGTGTGTAGTTAAGGTGTATGGTTGTGGTGTGTGGTGATGATGGTTATAGTGGTTATGTGTGTGTAGTGGTGTATGGTTGTGGTGAGTGATTGGTGTGTGTGGTTAAGGAGTATGGTTGTGTTGATGTTAGTAGTGGTGTGTGATGTGTGGTGATGATGGTGGTAGTGGTGTGTGGTAATAGTAGTAGTGGTAGTAGTAGTAGTAGTAGTAGTAGTTCCATGGGTGGTAACAAGAATGGTAGTGGGGTTAATGGTACCAGGAAAATAATGGTAGAGATGGTAGTGGTATTATCCTTTGTATATATAGTGATGTTTTCATTGGAATCTGTGTGTGTGTGTGTGTGTGTGTGTGTGTGTGTGTGTGTGTGTGTGTGTGTGTGTGTGTGTTCCAAGGCCAGTGTTCCAGGTGTTGTCTAGTGAATTTCAGCCTTCCATTTCTCGTGTATGGGAATTGGAGGCTTCTGATTCCTCTTGACTGTGCCACTAAACAAGCTCCTTCCATATAGGTGTGTGTGTTTCGTGGCAATATTTGAAGGACTTGTTTACCTCCAATTTTCTGACTATATCACAAGGTCCCTTAAGAATATTATTAAGATTTTATTGCCTTGCTTAAGGAGAGATTCTCTTGTTGGTGAAATGGAAGAAGATCTCTGATTCCTCCAAACTATGCCACGTAACAGATCCCTTATTATTTCGTGGCTTAGTTTGGAGGAATCAGAGACTTTACAATTCACCAGCAAGAGAATTTCCCCTTAATTACGTATGAAAACATTTGAAGACCCGGTGTTTTTTGTGTGTGTGTGTGTGTGTGTGTGTGTGTGTGTGTGTGTGTGTGTGTGTGTGTGTGTGTGTGTTCCAGTATACAAGACGTTTTTATGGTCCAATGAAATATTTTATATGTGTGTGTGTGTGTGTGTGTGTGTGTGTTGTAAATCAAGTTGGGGTCCTTGAATCATCATCATCATCATCATCATCATCAGTAACAATTTCTTCCTCCATCTATTCCTCCTTTTCTTCCTCTCCCTTCTCCTCCTTTTCCTTTTTTGTCACCTCTTCCTCGTCCTCCTCATTTTCTACCTCTTCCTGCTCCTTTTCCTCTTCCTCCTCATTTTTCTCTTCCTGCTCCATATTTCCTCCATCTTCTCTTCCTCCTCCTTCTTCTTTTTTTTCTTCCTCTTCTTCTTTTCTTCCTCTTATAGCGAAAAGAGACGGGGATATAAATTATGCACGTTTCCCGCCTTTTTTTTCCCGCCATTTTTTTTCCCGGGCTCATAAAATGGCTGTGGCGCGAGTCTCACCTCTGTCCCATAAAGGAGCTTATAGAGCCTGGCTAGCGCGCGGGCCACACCCTCACCGCCCACAACACTTGCTTCGTTATAGCTGTTGTTGTTGTTGTTTTTGTTGTTTGTTCACTGTTATATTAATTTTGTAAATTATAGTAATTTTTTAAAGTATTGTTGTCTATATATGCCTATATTTATTAATGGTTTTTCCTTTTCGTTACTCGTCTATACTCCACTGAATTAAATATTCCATGTATTTTTTTTTTTTTTCATTTTCATTTTCATTTTCATTTCATTAGAAGAATTACATACACGTCATTGTTTATTATCGACACCGAACACACACACACACACACACACACACACGGAGGCAGGGGTGATGATGTACAGCCGGCGGGAAAAGTCCTGTCGCCTCACTTGCTTCACCGAGGCACGCAATGTTCATAGACTCGAGATTATTAGGCAGGGTTCATAGAATAGACCCTGTTATTAGGAGTAGAAAACGTGGATATTTCTCGGTGAAGCAGGCAAGACCACACGACTTCTGGCGCCGGCTGTACTGTACACACACACACACAGGCAAGGATCATTATACACACACACACACACACACACACACAGGCAAGGATCATTATACACACACACACACACACACATACAGGCAAGGATCATTATACACACACACACACACACACACACACACACACACACACACACACACACACACACACACACACAGGCAAGGATCATTATACACACACACACACACACACACACACACACACACACACACACACACACACACACACACACACAGGCAAGGATCATTATACACACACACACACACACACACACACACAGGCAAGGATCATTATACACACACACACACACACACACACACACACACACACACACAGGCAAGGATCATTATACACACACACACACACACACACACACACACACACACACACACACACACACAGGCAAGGATCATTATACACACACACACACACACACACACACACACACACACACACACACACACACACACACACACAGGCAAGGATCATTATACACACACACACACACACACACACACAGAGGCAGGAATCATTATATATATCACCCCCCCCCACACACACACACACACACACCCACACACACACACACACACACACACACACACACACACACACACACACACACAGAGGCAGGGATCATTATATAAACACACACACACACACACACACACACACAGAGGCAGGGATCATTATATACACACACACACACACACACACACACACACACACACGGCCACGACTCACATAAAAACATAGTCAGAGTGCATGGAGGGAATTAGGTAAATATAGTGTATGGAGAAACAAAGTAAATTATAGGGTATATAGTACAGTGTTGGCAAATGTGGAGCAACTGATTCCTCCAAACTATTCTAAACAACAACAGGCCACCGTTATTTTTGTTCATCTGGTCCTGTTTCCTGACATACTGTGGAGGAATCAAGGTTCTCTAATGTACCAAAAGTGTATACCATAATACCTTAATATAAACAAAATATTCACCTCCAAACAGTTTTCCTCTCTGTGCTCATAATAATAATAATAATAATAATAATAATAATAATAATAAAAAAAGGTTTATTTGACACAGGCAGCCAAGTGCTGAAAATATACATTGTAAAATGGTGATGGAAATAGGTGATACTTCATGGATACATATATATAAACAGACATACACATATACATTCTCGCACATACGCACACATACGCACATAATATTCATTCGCACAAACCAACACACAGACGTACACAATTACAATCACGCATGTTCACTCACACTTTATACTTCTTTCTACTTGCAAGTGTGTGTGTGTGTGTGTGTGTGTGTGTGTAGGAGTTTTCTTCTTTATACTTGCAAGTGTGTGTGTGTGTATGTGTGTGTGTGTGTAAAAAAAAGCATTTGGAAGTCTAATGACGTTAAACAATCTAGGCAAATTGTGTGTGTGTGTGTGTGTGTGTGTGTGTGTGTGTGTGTGTGTGTGCGCCATGGTATGTATTTCTAGGAGATTTCTTCTTTATACTTGTATGTGTGTGTGTGTGTGTGTATGTGTGTGTAAATAAAACCCTGGGCATAGCTACACCACATTGGAGTGCCTTGAATCCTCCAAAGTATGTCAGGTAACAGAACCAATAATTAAATATAATGCCATCTGGTTGCTTGGAGGAATCATTTGCTCCAGATTTAACAACAACAACACAACAACAATAACACTTTACTATAATACCCTCTTATATAATTATTTAAGGACCCTGTGATCGTGTATGAGACTTGGTGGCTTCTAATTCCTCCTGACAATATCACGAAACAAGCTCCTTCAATATAGATGTGTGTGTCTCGTGGTATAGTTTGGAGGAATCGGTAGCCCTCCAAGTTACCACCAAGAGAATTAAAGAACCCTGTAATATACTCAGAAACCTTGAGGTAAATGAGTCCTTCAAATATTGCCACGAAACACACACACCTATATGAAAGGAGTTTGTTTCGTGGCATGGTCAGTAGGAATCAGAAGCCTCCAATATTCATTCACGATCACAGGGGGTCGTTAATGAACTGGTATGTCAGATGATTCTAAACTTTAATACGACCTCCTGAATACTTATTAGATATGGTGCCTGTAGGTATTGATAACTTATAAACACTTAACACTTAACGGGATATTGATGTATTTTGGTCAAGATTAAAAAATATAAATAATGATAATAATATTAATGATGATAATAATGTTAATAGTTAATGATAATAATGATATTAGTAAATATTATTATTTATAATAATGATAATAATAAAAATGATAATAATGATAATGATAATAATACTCCCCCATTACTATTCTGACTAACTGAGGCACTATTCATTCCCTTGCATTTATGATTATATTTATTATTATATTTATTTCTATTATTATTTTTATTTTTGTTATTTTTATTTTTATTTTTATTTATTTGCTTATTCTGAGAACACACACACACACACACACACACACACACACACACACACACACACACACACCACTCCCCCCCTTTGATATGACCCAAATACATGAAAGGAGGTTTCATTAAATGCTGACACACACACACACACACACACAGGAGAGAGAGAGAGAGAGAGAGAGAGAGAGAGAGAGAGAGAGAGAGAGAGAGAGAGAGAGAGAGAGAGAGAGAGAGAGAGACACACACACACACACACACACACACACACACAAAGAGTATGGGTGCTGATATGAATGTATTTTTTTCCTAGATTGCATTATATTTACCAATAGAAACAAGAACTTTACCGAGGGAAGAGACATATATAATTTTCCAAATGTTGAAATGCAATTGGAATGGAATCTATAATTATAATGTTGGGGGGTCAATACCGTACAAAAAAAAAAAAAAAAAAAAAAAAATTAATTACTGTACTGAAAACTGGAGAGAGACTGCCGTAGATTTTTGGGTTATGTAGTCTGAAAATTGTAGGTAAGTGAGTCCTTCAAACATTGCCACGAAACACACACACACACACACACACACACACATACCGATACAGAAGGAGCTTGTTTCATGGCATAGACAGGAGGAATCAGAAGCCTCCAATTTTCATACACGATCACAGGGTCCTTAAGGGGAGATTCTCTTGTTGGTGAATCTAATTGGAAGGTCTGTTGATTCCTCCTAACTATAGCCACGAAAACAGAAGCCCTCATT